>CAUJRU010000537.1:379109-522901 GCA_963277665.1 Viscum album
GGGTGGGGAACTAGGGGGGCTGAAGTTATTTTTTTATACCATATAAATGGGGGGGGGGACTGGAAGGGACAGGGGGGTGGGGACTGGCAGGGGGAGGGGGGGACTGGAAGGGGGAGGGGGGGACTGGAAGGGGGAGGGGGGGACTGGAAGGGGGAGGGGGTGGGGGACTGGAAGGGGTAGGGGAAGGGGGTGGGGGACTGGCAGGGGTAGGGGAAGGGGGTGGGGGTGAAAGGGGGATGGAAAGGGGAAACTGGTAGTGGGGGGTGGGGAACTAGGGGGAGTGGAAGGGGGAGGGGGGTGAATGGGGTGGGGGTAAAAGGGGTGGGGTGGGGGGACTGGAAGGGGTAGAGGGGACTGGTAGGGGGGGTACAAGGGGTGGGGGGACTAGTAGGGGGTGGGGGTGCAAGAGGAGGTGGGAGGGGAAACTGACAGTGGGGGTGGGGAACTAGGGGGGATGAAGTTATTTTTTATACCATATAAATGGGGGGGGGGACTGGCAAGGGCAGGAGGGTGGGGGACTGGCAGGGGTAGGGGGGACTGGAAGGGGGAGGGGGGGATTGGTAGGGGGAGGGGGGGATTGGTAGGGGGAGGGGGTGGGGGATTAGCAGGGGCAGGGGCAAGGGGTGGGGTACTGGTAGGGGTAGGGGGTGGGGGTGCAAGGGGCAACTGGCAGTGAGGGTAGGGAACTAGGGGGGACTGGAAGGGGGGTTCAAGGGGTGGGGGAGCAAGGGGGAGGGCAAGGGGGTGGGGCAGGGGCAGGGGGGGACTGGCAGGGGCTGGGGGGGGGACTAGAAAATGTGAAATGTAATATTGAATGATGATCAAATTATAGATTATGTTTGGTATTTGCAACTCCCTGATAATGTTTACTTCTCTCCATTCTTAACTTATAGATATTATATTTGTTTGGAATTAATGTTTTGTAATTCTGGGAATGTGCATGTTTTATGCCATGTTGATATCATTTTGAGTGTTGAGTTCATTTTCAAGTTGTGATGGACACATTACATGTTTTTTTGTTGAAATTCAATTTGAATTTTAATTAGTTATATTCATGTGCACTATCAAGATGAATTATAATTTATAAATCCCGAATTTGCTACTAGTTTCAACTATTATATATATGAGAATAAGATTCTAATAGGTTGCTATTTCCTAGTTTACAGGTGATTTAATTTTTATACAAAATTTTTTCAACAAATATAAAGAGGAAAGAGTCTTGGGATTGGAATCTGTCACTCATGGGAGTATTCCACCTCATTTACTTTTCTGTTGTCTCTTCTTTCCACTTAAATTCATAATGAATGATGAGTAGTTAAATCTCTTTTCCTTAATCATTCATCACACGATTGGTATATATTAGTTCAGTTCATCAAATCTTGTACATATTTAACAATTTTCATAGATTAGTATAACTTTAACGATAGAAAATGTTTCTGCATTTAGTTTGTAAATTTTGTTCTGAAATTTTAATTTGAAAAGATTTGATGTACATATTCATAAAATTTTCTATTGTATATCTTTAAAATTATACTGATCCATACATTTACACATCTATTTAACAGTTGTAGAAACCTTTTAATTCATTTTTTGTTGAATTTTTTTGTTCACAGACTGACTCTGTGTGTAAGTTCCATCAGTTGCATGTGAGGACCGCTACCAAAGGGTTTTTAGTGAGTTCATGAAAATGGAAAAGGTCCTTCCGAATTGATTCTTTGTTTCCATAATCTTTTACTATAGGTTTTGTGTTTATAGCATACTGCAACTGAGTTTGAATTTGTTTGATTTACTATATTTCTGTTGATAATGGGCTTTGTCACCCTCATTTTTTTCTTAAGTCATCCGGTAATATAGTGGATGAAGATGTATGTTTATATTTTTTTATCTGAAATAAATCAAAATTTTCTCTCTAGGAGGGTGCAGGGGGGGGGGGGGGTCAGGGGCATGGGTGAAAGGGGGGGGGGGGGGTCGGGGGAAGGGGGCAACGTGAAGTGGGTGGAGGTTGGGGGGGACAATGTGCAGGGGGTGAAGGGGGTGGGGTAGTGTGAAGGGGGTAGTGGGGGTGAAGGGGGGCAGTGTGCAGGGGGTAGTGGGGGTGAAGGGGGTAGGCGGCAGTGTGCAGGGGGCAGGGAGGGGGGTGGGGGGGGGGGGTGGGGGGGTGCAGGGGGAGGGGGTGGGCTACTACATGGGGGGTGGGATACTACAGGGAGGGGGGGTAGGGGGTGTGGGGGTGTAGGGGGAGGGGGTGGGCTACTAGAGGGGGGGGGGGTGCTAGGGGGTGTTTAGGGTGGGTGGGGGGGGGGGAAGGGGGTGTCCAGGAGAGGGGGGGGGGTCGGGTGTAGGGGTGTTTAAGGGGCATGGGGGTGCGGGGGGGGGGGGAGGGGGCAAGGGGGATGTCTAGGGGTGCAATGGGGGGTGTCCAGGAGGGAGGGGTGTAAGGGGGCATGAGTGTGCAGGGGGGTGTCCATGAGGGGGGGGGGGGTCTGGGAGGGGGTGTTCAGTGGGGCTGTCCAGGGGGGGAATGGGGGTGCAAGGGGTGTTCAAGAGGGATGTCTAGGATGGGGGGGGAATGGGGGTGTTCAAGGGGGTGTAAGGGGGATGTCTAGGGGGTGTGTGTGTGTGTGGGGGGGGGGGGGTGTTCAAGGGGGTTGTCTAGGCGGTGCAAGGGGGCTGTCTAGGGGGGGCATGTGGGTGTAGGGGGGTGTCCAGGGGGGTGCAAGGGGGTTGTCCAGGGGGGCATGGGGGCTGTGCGAGGGGGGGGGGGGTGTCCAGGGGGCTGTTCAGGGGGGGCATGGGGGTGTCCATGGGGGGCATGGGGGTGCATTGGGGGTGTTCAAGAGGGTGCAAGGGGCTGTCCAGGGGGGGCATGCGGGGTGCAAGGGGCTGTCCAGGGGGGCATGGGGGTGTGTGTGTGGGGGTGTTCAATGGGGTGCAAAGGGGCTATCTAAGGGGGAATGGGGGTGCAGGGGTGGTGTCCAAGGGGTGCAAGGGGGCTGTACAGGGGGCATGGGGGTGTTCAAAGGGGTGCACGGGGGTTGTCCAGGGGGTCTATTGGGGTGCAAGGGGGTACTGGGGGATATCCAGGGGGTAGGGGGAACTGAATTTGTTTTTTTATACCATATAAATTATATCTCCACGGTTTTAACCACGATAGTAGGCCCCTACTACCACAGTTTTAACCGTGAAAAGAGGCCACCTAATTCCATGGTTAAACTATGGTAATAGGCCCCTACTACCACAATTAAAACCATGACAATAGGCCCATACTACCACGGTTAAAACCATGGCAGCAGGTAAGACCTACTGCCATGACGATAGCGGCCACGATTTTCTGAAACCGTGGCCATATGCTATTGCCACAGTTTTCAGGACTACAACCATGGTTTCAAACCATGGATGTAGGTGAATTTTCTAGTTGTGGATGTTTCCTTATGCTAGAAAAACCATATCCCTATCTCAAAACTCAACCACCCTAGCTCACATTTCCAATTTCCATCAGGTTCTACTCAGTAATGAGGGCCATGTTCACTATATCAGAAATGGTGGCCAACCAGAAAACATTAAACTACAATCATATAGTGTATGCAATCCCATCCTCAAACTGTCTTACAATTATCATCTCATCACTAGTCAGTATCAGTGCGAGATGATAAAGCTTAGTAAAATGAGTTAAATACTCCATTACAAACATAACACCCTACTATAGGTGCATAAACACTCTAGCATGGTTTGCTCTCAAATTTTACAGAAATAAGTAGTCATACCATACCTTGAAAATAATCAGCCTGAGATATGACATCCCACCAATGCTTGGTGGAGTCACACATCATATAGGGGGAAAGCTTGACCCTTCACTCTAGAGGCATCTCTATATGATCAAAGATCGATAACATGGCCTCTATCCAAGAATCAGTATCCCAATCACTTCCATCCCTCGAAAATGTGGGAGGATGTTGTTTCTATAATTCCTACATCAACTCTGCCATAGTAAGGACAAATCACGAATCTCCCTTTATAGGCTGCATGAAATGTAAAAATATTTCTCAAAAATGAGCATTTATACCTAGTGGAAGATAAAAAATAGGTTCCTTAGGTGGAACTATAAGAGGTAATACTGGTGGATCATGGACCACCACCTCTAGAACATGGTCTTCACCACCATCCTGGCCCATTAATCAAGGATGTTATGGCATCATAACTCTACAATTTCCAAGAACATGCCTCATGTAATATTTAATAGCAGATAAGAAACATGATAATAGGAAAGGATAGGTACAAATCCTTCCATAACGAATCACACCTCTCTGATTGCTCCTAAATTCATGTCTAGGTGATAATAAAGGTTAAAATGGATCATAAGATACACAACCTACTTCCCACTACTAAGGCTGGGCCAGGGTCTAGGTCTTACATCAAGTAATAAAGGTTTCGGTATATGGAGTGTCAATTGTAAGATATAGTGGAAAACAACCTTTACATTGTAATTGAAATACCCATTTAGAGATGACCATTTCATTTAAGTTTCATTTTTATTTGAGTTCATACTCATATATATATATATAGTGATCATAGTCCAGTTAGATGCATCACCATTCCTAATTTATAAAGGCCCATACTCTTTATAAATTGTAATTGGTTCATCATGTAACTGCAACCTGACCTTTACATATAGTATCAATATGTAATAGGTCATATATAATTATTTGATTATATTAATAACCACTCCCAATTTATAAAAGTATATGATTCATAAATTATAATCAACATTCATGTAATCAAATCAACTAACATTTTATTCCATAGAACCAGTGGTTCATGGCTTAAACATGATTGTTTAATCAAGGTTCAATCATCAATATATGTGGGAAAACACCATTTATATTTATTAAGACACTTTAATTAATTCAATTATTCTATCCTTGTAAGAAACATTATCACATTTCCATATATAATAATCCAGGCACTAACCATATACAGTAGGAAATTCATGCAAAAATTAAACGTGGCATGGAAAAATTCATGGCATATAAGTCCTAAAGGTCCTATAATGATGCATGAAATGATACCTCCCTACCATAATGGCCCAAGGGGAATATTATATAGTAATAATAATATCAATAATAATAACATCACAAAACATGTACGTCACCCAGCAGTGAAATCAGTATAACTATAATAGGAAAAAATAGAATAGTAATAACCCATCCCAGGTAATTTGGGTTTCCGCTATATGTGAGTTAGATACTCCTACAAATAGGATCATTACCAAATTCCAACACATTCCTAGTATCTTTCCTAATACCTAAATAGTAATACAAAAGGAAAAAATAATCTATGATACCACTTTGTAGTGTCCTGCCCTGGAATCCACTAAGCGATGCCCCGAGACAGTTGGCCACATGACCTCAAGCATGCCTCCCCAAATGCCATAAGTTGTCGAATAATAGTGAGGGTCTATGATGGAACTGTGGTTAGACTATACCCTCATGACCATAGTATGCCAAAATGGTAATAATAAATGATAAGCAGTAGAAATAATAATAAATAAACAGTAGTGGAATAATAATAATCATTAAATATAACCAACAGGTGGAATCTAAATCAATATCATATAAAAAAATGATGATCATGTCATGATTTTATAAAAATTAAGCACATGGGATACATGGTACAATAATATACAAAATGATATAAAAAATACAAAAAAGGATAAAAGATACCTCTACTAGCATCACCAGCATAGGCTTGGTCCTCTTCTCCTGTAATCCATCCCAGTACTGAAAATCAAACATCAAAAGTTGGGTGCTAACCTTTTTCTACACCTTTAGTCATGAAGTCTGTTCAGGTACCATAGACATCCTGAATATGGAGTGAGATATACAAAGTAATCCACCACCAATGATGTCTAGAACAATTCAGTTTGTTCATATAAAATAAGCAGCGTGAAGGTACATACTAAATTCAAGGTGATAAATATAAATACCTCAAACTGAGTTCCTCATGGAACACCTGACCAAAACTACCTACTTCATCCTAAAAAAAATATGTATAAATCAAGGTGAACCTATATTGATATAATATGGGTATATAAAGGTTATATAGCATATATACAAGGATGAATAACTAATCCTATCAATAAGGCATGTATCAAGTATGAACCGAACCCAAACATGTTATTTGGCTCAACAGATGCATCCTTTTATTTAATATATTCTATTTTCTTGAATTTTATATAAGGAATATCTAGAATTTAATAAATAATCATCTCAGACCTATCCAAGGTAAACCATATAAAGGAACCTAAGTATCACACCAGGAGCACTACAAATACCCAACACCCTATGAGTCCATCCAAGGCTATCCATAAAGGCATCCCAAGTATCACTCTTGGCATGGTGTAAATAAAAAACCTCTAATCCCATACTAGGTATCTCAAATAAGGGACTGATTATCACTCATGGCATGGTATAACCATATTTCCACCAAGCCCATCCAAGGTGACTCACCTATGGATCCAGTATCTCTCATGGGTAAGTAATCAATCTGCCTGGTGAGCCCATACAAGGCACTCTATAAGAACCCAAGTATCACTCCTGACATATTAATAATTCATAACAATTATTAATTATAAAGCATGATGATACCTCCCAAGGAATCCTTAAACCATGACCCTTGTATCACCCTTAGATTGATATGAATAATGGTTTATCAATCAACAACTCATATCATTTTGAAATCATGAAAATCGCAACAATTTATCCAAGTTAGAAAATCCATTTAATTAAAGTAAATCAACCTATGGTATATAGAATAAGGGATTAACTTAGGGTCAACCATTTCCTATAGATTATTTCATATTGAAAAATTATTTATTACAAGGGAAAACACACACCTCAATTGGTGGTTTAATTTCCATTCAAACATGATTCTTTTAAGACTTTAAGGAAAGTAACACCCATAAGGGTTGATCATTTCAATACAATCAATCAAAAATGTTGATTTTTTGTTAGCTAGAACTATAATAACCATGGTAAAAAAATTTAATTTACTTAAATAGAATTTATGTATGTGAAATTAGAGGATTCTAGCACTTGGCACAAAAACACATAATATAAGACTTTAGGGTAAAGAGATAAACCACCTACCTAACACTTCATTACTCTCCTCGTCTAGTATCAACCCTTGAATCAAGCTAAAACATGAAAATTAAGAAGAATAGATGGAAAACATAAAAATATGGAATATTATCTCACACTAAAATAGCAAAAATATAGAAATATAAATGAAAAAGGAAGGAATATGAATGAGGATATTACCATTTCACAAAATGCATCTTGTATTTGGCCTACAACCAGCCTCTAGCCCACCTGTAACCTTTACTTCTAAAAAGAAACATACCTCGATGAAAGGATGAGAAATTATGCATATCGAGATAATGAAATGCATTTTGATTATCCAAAAACCTCTTAAGTACTGAGAGTTCATGTGATTTAAATGTGTATCATGTTTTATAAAAATCGATAGAGTCTAGTTTGTTTAGGAATTTTTGTTTTTAGATATAGATATCATTGAATTAATCTTGGAAATGGATTGGTTAGTTACTTTCAAGTATCATATCTATTTTTATACACTAATATTACAGATTAAATCTTCTAATGTGACTACAAATATTTTTAAAGTAGTTTGGTATGTGAAGGTGGGAAAATCATGATCTTTAGCACTGATGGTTGGAATTATTTTTTTATCAGTTGTCAACAATCACTTTGGGGACTAATGATGTAATGAACTCAATTTTTTTTTCTTTTATGAAAATACTTATTTCATATTTTTATTTCTTTGAGTTTTGAGTTAAACCATTCTTGGGTGAAGTCCCTTAAAGTTTTGAGTGTATTTGAGGTGTTTTGGATGTTTTTCTATCCAAAACAGGAAACACCATGACCATGGTTATAGCCATGGTGGTCATTATGTGTTAAAACAACCAAGGGAAATGGGATGGATAGGGTATTTCTATAAGTATCATTATAGGATCCTCCATGGATCTTGTCTTATTAAACCACACTATGATCATTTTTGAGGGAGTGGTTAGGGAAAATATCCCAAATCCTATAACCACACTATAAGCTAGAATGTTTTACTCTATATGACCAGGAACACCATGAAAAATGATAGGTTATATTGGTGTAAAATGTTATGATCACATGAAATTTTGAAATATTCAAAACCATCAAACATATTCTCGGATCTTGAATAATTAAATGGGGAAACACATGGGAATTTAATGTGGGGTTATTAATTAGGTTTTTGCCCCTATTAATTGATTCGTCCCACTTCTCATTGAGGATTTATTTTATCCAATTATATCTAGATGGAATTCAAGGAAATTTTAGGGAATTATTTGTGAAAAACTATTGGTCAAATCTATGGCCATGGGAATTTTGATTTTCCTTGACTCTCCCTACTCGAACTTGTTAGAAGATCAATCCCTGAAGAAGGTGGCTGTTATTTTTTGTTTTATATTCATGGAGACCTAGGTTTTATCTCCCCCTATATTTATCCAATAGTAATGAATTTATTCTTCTTAAACCAAACTTGATGTGTACCATTATCAGTAATTGACATTGATTATGTGTTATTCTACCCCTTGTCTTGTTCTTTCTTGTATCTTTCTGTAGACACAATATTATTTTATGTAAAACCACTTATAAGAGTTCTTAATGAGTGATATTATTCTAGCTAGTGTGAGAAAATATTTTGGGAGATTAAAACCTTGATGAAACTTGATGTTTATGTTTAAAACCTTGTGGTAGGAAGTTTCTTACCATTTAGGGTGCTTGTATGCACATGTTTTATTGGAACGATTCTTGTGTTAGGATAATTTTATGATCATTATTGATTGTGATCTAATGTGGGTGTGTGGGTGGCCCATGAGATCTGATCATGATACCTTTTTCCATGAGTATTCATATAGTTTTTTTATTCATGTTTTTTAATGATCACATGTATTGTATGTTGCTAATATTTTCTCATAACGATATCATATGCTTTACTTTGATTATTTTATCATGCCTTTGGAGGTATTATTCTTAGTGTCAGAATAGGTGGACCATCATGACATGATTATCCCTTATAGGGGGAGTGTGTATGACTTGTGATGATGGACTTGACCATAGGGCGTGGATACGATAATGCCTCATGGTTTACATGTGATTTAATAGAGGACTAGTGGATACCAATGAGCTTGTTTACTCAAGGACTAGTGGATACTGAGTAGGGAGATCACTTGATTCCTAGTGGATGTAGAGAACATGTCTCACTTGACGCCTAGTGAATAATGAGTATATTTCTCACATGATGCTGAGTAGTATGTTTACTAGCCTTGTGGCTAGTTCTTATTTATATATGATAACATGATATTCCTTCTAGAATGAAGGTAAAGTAGGTATAGTTGGGGCTCATGGTAGCTTGGTTAGGACACATGTGCTAGGTCTATATTTGTTTATGCTTACTTGAACATTTATTTTTATCATGGAATATACTTTTTATACTTGTGAACACTTTTTAAGGATGAATTGGTGGTGTCTTACTGGGTTTTATTACTCATACCCTATACAGAAATCTCAGTGCATGTATGGATTTCATGTTTAGGGATCCAAGCAAGGAAAATGGGATCATGGATGATGGTTGAGCCAATGAGTGTAGATCTGGTAGTGGAAACAGAATGATCTCTAGAGGGCTTTCTATAGTTTTTTTTGCTTACTTATCTTCTACACTTATACTTTGGTTTGTCTTGACACTTTGGGATCCCATTTTTTTTGTATGAAATGTGTTTCATCCGTTACTACATTGATATTTAGTCTTTCACTTGATTCTATTATTGATATATTATTATTTATATTTATATTATGTTTTCAAGGATATGATACTGAGGGTATAGTCTCCCCACTAACATCATTCAATCCATCGCTGCTAGTCGGTGACCTTTTGTGTATGGGTAGGGGCGTATGAGGTTATGTGGATCTTCGACTCATACCCGTTGGTTTGGTTCGTGGTGTTAGAAAATGGTAACAAATCCATATTTCAATCCTGGGACCTCCCATAGGTCCCAAGATCGAAACCTAGATCTGATGTTATTTTTGTAATGCCCCAACCCGAACCATCGGTCCGAGTTAGAGAAGCACATGACCTCATATGCTCATCTCCGTATGTAAGAAGGTGCCAACTATCAATGAGGGTCTAAATGTCATTAGTGGGGATACTATACCTTCATTATCATATCCTTTCAGTAATATTATAAATAAAATATAATAGCATAGAGTAAAAAATGCGTAAGTAAGTAATATCAAATGGCATACATGTCATACCATAAATAAATAAATGATATTCCAACATGGGGAGCCATACCATGGTATGTAAAGGATGTAAGAAAAATAAATACAACATAAATAGTTTGTATTAGGTATTAACATCACCTATAACTCTAAGCCTCCATCTCCTAAACCCTATTTCATAGGGTCCTTACCCTTCACTGGATCCTTAGTCATGAAATACACACACACACACACACACACATCGAGATAACTATTCATGGTGTGAGTAATAAACCTAGTAGAACACCAATGATGTTTCCTTAATATAAGTGCACATAATATATACAAGTTCATGTCTTGACATAAGTAAATGATCAAATAAACATACAACCACACATGTACTAAGTCATCATGAACTAAACAAAACACTAATAACCCTGACCCCAACTACTACGACTCTATGCCAGTAAGGATGTCAATGTTTGACAACCAAAGTGAATGTTGAGTAACTTGTTCACACGATGAGTGACCTAATCATCCTAATACCTGAAGCATGGTTCCATAGGCTATGAAATACCCTAATAAATAAATATCATAAAAAGGAATAATAAGACATATCATGAAGTATTCTCAAGAGGATACATAAAAATCATATAATCACACATAAAAAAGGGCCTCAAGGTCCACTCATTCACCCACATGCAAACACTTATCAAGAATAGGTTATCAATCATAACAAACAACCTTCTTGTGAAACATTGACTTTGACTTTGATACCACCCTTGGCGAACCACGACGTTGGTGTTGAAAACCTTGAGGTAGGAAGTTCTTTTCCATTTGAGGCTCTTAAATACACATTCTTCCTTGGTATGATTATTATGTTAGAGTAATTTGATGACCATGATTTATTGTGATTGCGTGTAGGTGTGTGCATAACTGGCAAGACTCGATCACACAACTTGTTTCCATGAGTATGCTTGTAGCTTGTTTATTCATGTTTTATGATGATCACATGTATTTTATCTTATTATTATTTTCTCATGATGATATTCTATGATTTTATTTTTATTCTCTACCCTGTTATGTGTGTTATCATTACTTTGGAGTTATTTTTATTGGTTTCAAAATAGGCGGACCACTATGAAATGGTTATCACTTATAGGGGGAGTGTGCACAACTTTTAACAATGATGAAGATGGACCTAAGAATAGGTTAGGGATAAGACAATGAATCATGGATGTTGTGTGGATTACTAGATTCCTAGTAGATTCCAAGTAGCACGTTTACTCAAGGACTATTGGATGAATAATATCTTGATCACTTGATTCCTAATGGATGTTGAGAACATGACTCACTCGATTACTAGTGAATGTCGAGTAGATTGTTCACACGATGCTAAGTAGTATGTTTAATAGACTTGTAGATAGTTCTTGTTTACATATAATACCATGATATTTCACCATTCATATATTCAAATACGATATGGTTGGGGATCATGGTGGATTGGTTAGTACATGGTTTCTCAGTATGTGATTGTTTATGCTTGTTTTCACATTTATTTTATCATTTCATAAACCTGTTATACCTATGAACACTTGTTAAGGAAAAATTAGTGGTGTCCTACTATGTTTTATTACTCACACCCCATATGGTAATATTGGTGTGCATACATATTTTATGTGTATCCATGTAAGGGAAAGGGGCTTGTGGATGATGGTTGAGCTAAGGAGTGTAAAGTTGGTAGAGAAAATAGGATGTACTCTAAAGGGTTTTCCACAATGTTTCTTAATTATCTATTGAACATATAATCTGGTTTGGGGGCATGTTTTTTATATGACATGCATTTTCATCTGTTACTACATTCTTCCACTTTATTTTATAATTTATATATTGTTATTTATATTTATATTATTTGTTTAAGGATATGATACTGAGGGTATAATCTCCCCACTAATGATGTTCAAACCCTTATTGAGAGTTCACAACCTATTGCACATGGAAAGGAGTTCATAAGGTCATGTGAATCTCCAAATTACACTTGGTGGTTCATGTTAGGGCATTACAAATGACATAACCAAGACTCAAAATTTTCCTACCATTATGGATCAGTATTCTGATGTTTTTTCCTAAAAATTTCACTAGTTTTAAACCTAAAAGGGAAGTAAAATTCTCAATTGATCTTATTTCAGGGAAAATACTATTTTACTTCCATAGTATATAATTATAAAAAAAATTGAATGAATTTAAGGTCCAATTAGAAGAATTATAAAGTAAGGGGTTCATAAGACCAAGTACATATCCTTAGGTTGATCCAGTTCTTTTTTTCAAGAAGTTAGATGGTTCATTATGACTTTTTGTTGATTATCGTAAACTAAATTAGGTTTTAATAAAAAATAGATATCATCTTCCATGAATTGATTATCTTTTTGGTAAATTAAAGGGATACCAATGGTTTATAAACATAATCTATGGTATAGTTATCATCATCTCAGAGTTAGGAAGGAGGATATTATAAAGGTAGCTTTTAAGATTATTTATGGTCATTCCCTTTTGTCTTAAAAATGTACTAGCAGTTTTCATGGAATTAATGAATTGAATATTTTGGTCAGATGGCCTGAAGGGTTTCATTTTTTTTATTCTTATAATCCACCTTTCAAGGGGTGAGGTGGAACCCTTACAAGGCCCGAAGGCTTAGAGATAATTACATGACCCATAGGTCTTAGAGGGAATCACCCAGACATGACAACTTGGAATTGCTCCTCCCCATAAGATGTCATGATACTATCACTCCACCTTTGCAGGGCTGGTCGGCTAGCTGTCCTTATGAAAAGATACACCTGCTCGGTACCGATAGAAAATCCATACCCTCTCATTCTTCTAATTTCAGTTAGCACTACTCCAGTGAATGTGCCTACCCTGAATCATCCTCTGAAGCCTTGTCCCTTGTAGTCTGAATGGGTACATCTGCATTTTCATGTGGCCCGAAGACCTTGGGGTAGCCCAAAGGCCTTAAGGAGTCTTGAAGGCCTTGAGAATCAACTCGCCCGAAGGCCTTGGGTGGCCTGAAAAGATAGAACACACACTTCATGAAAAATTATCTAAATGTGATTTATGGATTTCAAGAAGTTCATTTGCTTAGACATGTAATTTCTGAGAAACACATATCAGTATATCCCGAAAAGATATAAGTTGTTATATCTTAGAAATAGTTAAAGAATGTATTTGAGAAATATAGATTTTTGGGTTTAGTAGGTTTTTATCTTCACTTCATTCAGGACATATCACATCTCATATCTTCTATGATAGTGCTCAAGAAAAAGGGAACTCCAATCTATATGAGTAATGATTGTCAGAAATCATTTTTTGAGCTTAATTTCAAGCTCAAATTGGCACCAATACTTTCCTTTCCCAAACCTCAGAATGGTTGTGTAGTTTTTTTAACACTTATATATCTAGACTTGGATGTTTTCTCAAGAAAGGATAAAATATTATAGCTTATTTATCATGATAGTTTGAAATTCATGAAAATAATTATCCAACCCATGACTTGGAATTGTCCATAGAGGTTTATGATTTGAAAAATGGAACAATTATCTATTTATATAGAGGTTCACAATGTTTATATACTATAAAATCTTGAAACGCATCTTCTCACTAAGGTATTTGAACAAGAGACAAATACGATGCATGAAATATCTCCAAATTTTTAACATTGACTTGGTTTATACACTTGAAAAAGAAAATTCTATGGTTGAGGCTTTAAACTATAAGTCATATAAACAATTATCTAGAGAATCTCATGATTAGTGTAAATTAATGATCATGGTTTTTTATATGTATTTTAATTGAACTGAGTAGAATAAAGTCACAATATTCTTCTTGATGACATTCATACCAGATTTTCTTAAACAATTAAATAATGCTCAAAGGTTGGATCTTGATTTCCTTATCATTACATTAAAACATAATGTTGGGGATAATATTAAGGGATAGAAGCAAGATGATAAATCTTTGTTTCTTTTTCAATATCGTATTATCGTTTTTCCCTCTTTTCAAGAATAAATTATTTTTTTACTTATCACTATTCTATTTGTGCAATTCATTCAGGCATAAAAAATATGTACAAGTCTCTATGGAACCATTTTTGGGCTTAGATATAAAATGAAATTTAGCTTATTATGTGACTAAATTCCTAACCTATCAATAGGTCAATGCTAAGAATCAATGACCATCTAGAATTCTATAATGTTTACCTATATCTATATGAAAATGTTAGAAAATAGATATGTAATTCGTAACAAGTTTACTAGGAAATATTCAGAAGTATAATTCAATCTGGATGATTGTAGACCTACTCAAAAAGTTAGAACACTTCAAATAAGATAGATGAATTGGAAATGATCTACATATGGGAAGTGGTAAAATTGAATGGAATACCAGTTTCAATCATATTTAATCGACATTACAGTTTTAACTATCAGATTTAGCAATTGTTGTAGCATGATTTAGGTACCCAATTGACCATGATCACAATGTATCATCCTCAAACTAATGGGTAGTTAGAATGAATGATTTATACATAGGAAGAAACCCTCTATTCTTATGTTATGGATTTTGGCAGTACATGGGAGGATTATTTTACCTTAGTGGAGTTTTTATATAACAATAGTTATTAAGAAATGATACATATGCCTCCGTTCATATAATTTTATGGTCTTACTTTTCATTATACACTTTTTTGGGTAGATACCGAAGAAACATCATTATTTATACCTAGCCTTGTTCACGATACAATGAAGAAAATTTATATGATTATAAAATGGATAGTTTTATCCCAAATCCATTAGAAATATTATACTAATAATCACCATAAACCATTATCATTTATAGTGAGAGATCACATGTTATTGAAGTCCTCTCTAAATCTAGGACATCACCTAATGGGTAAATAGGGAAATTTTTCTACTCGGTATATTAGACCTTTTTAGATATTGAATGAATTGGTGAAATTTATTATCCATTGGATATAACATAACTATTAAGTTAGGATTATAATTTATTTCATGTATCTCAATTTTTGAAATAATATCCCAATTTTAGCCATTTGTTTTAATGGGATCATGTTGATCTACATCCATATACTACATTTATTCATGATCCGATTTGTATCTTGGACAGACATGATAAATTTTTTCATGGAAGGAATATTCCATTGGTTTAAGTTTTCTGAAAACATGGTGAAATTCAAGAGGAGACATTGGAACATGAGAAATAGATACTGGAACAATGACACAAACTTTTCCAATGCACAAAAAATATCTAACTTTGTAGGGATGGAAATAATAATGGTAGGGAGAATGCAACTCCCCTAGTTTTAAGTAGTTTACAATTTTATTTTATTTTTTGAAGTTATATAATGTATAGGTTAATTTTTTTTAGTTTCTAAATGGTTTTAATGTGTTTTTAAAGTTTTATTAAGGGTTCATGGTTTGAGAAATGTTAGGGGAAATTGTGAAACTTCTCTAAGAAATCATGCAACTGTTGTAACACCCCGAGATTTTATGAAAAATATTCTTTTTAATTTCATTAATGTCTTGTGTTATAAGCTACACCAAAAGGAGCTTTCACAACACAAATCTCTAACCTGGCTTGAATTACACGCAATCACGACCTTCCACGATAGCGTGTGTTGTACGCAACACCAAGTTTCGCTAAACAACGATATGCTATTAAGATATTATTAAAACCAGCCGTTATGAATAGTAATAACCACTTTTTGAAATTTTGTAAATTTTATTTTTCAAAATGGACTTCATTTATGGATTCGGAATATCGAAATTATCTTAGGGTGAAATTTTGGTGATTTTCGGATAACTTTCATATTTTGATGAATAGTGAAAATTACTAAATTTTAATTAAAAACAACTTTTTCAATAGAAATAATTAATAGTGATAAATTATTAATTTGAGTGGTTTTAAAGTATATTTAGAATATATTTTTACAATTTAATACAATGTTGGTCATTGGATGTAATTTCACATTTAAACCAGTTATAAACAAGTGTCAATCTTTTGATAGTTATTATCTCTTAAAAACACGCCTTTTGTTTTGACGACGGGAATTAATTTTTAAATTAATTAATGCAACTGATATGTTTTGAATTTGGTAAAATAGAAATCATTTTTGAGTTCATAATATCAAATATAGCTTAGGCCTAATTTTTGGTATTTTTCTGAAAACTTTCAATTTTTGATGAATAGTGAAACCACTAAGTGGTAGTTAAAAAAACTGAATTTTTCATAAAACATAATTTTACCGCTTCTGTGAGTGGAATTTCAAAAATCCGAGAGACACGGTTGATTTCAGTAAGTAAAATGTGGTTCAATGAGATGAAAATAATTTTTGGTGAATAGTAACTTTTTACTTTTATTTACCACGGTTAAAAGTAAATAGGGTAATTAAGGGTAAAAATGATATTATTATTACCCTAACACATGTCCTAATTCTATTGGATAAGTGTAATTCCACCAAAAATAACCTTAGGAATAAAATATGACCATTTAGGCCCACTTGAATTAGATTAGGACATTTATTATTATTTAATTCAAAGAAGAGTTAAAAGAGTTAAAATCAAAGTTTATTTAATAAAAAAAATTTAATATAGAATTATACATAAGATAAATTCGACTATAAATATTTATTAGAAAGATAAAAAGATTTCCTACATAATGGTATTTTATTTTTAATTTTTAGACATTAAATAATTTAATTTATTTATGACACAACGATGATGCAGTAATTATCTTATTAATGAAATATTGACATAATTGATGTTATAAATACTCAAATAAATATAATTTGAGACTTTTTATGAATTCCACTAATTTTCTAGGTTAATATGACATGTTAGTATTGATTTAATTAACTTTTTTAGAACTTATCATTCTGTTAGGATTTTCAAAAAAATCAATTACTAAATAGTGTCAAAATTGACATAAAATAATTTTTAAAAACAAATATTATATTATTAATTGTTATTTTATTCCTAAAAATCTAAGGTTCGTCCAAATGACTTATATAAGGTTATATATATTAATAATAAACAACTTGGGGTTCTTTTGGCTTGATATAGTAAGTTTATTAACCTTATAGTATAAGAACACAAGAAGACACGATAAAAGTAAAATTATTTAACTTAATGTTAAATCTAAATGATAAGGTTAAAATAGGAACCTAAACTTGTATAAATTCTATTAGATGAGAGGATTTCGACCCATCCCCACCTTAGACTCTAAATAAATCAATTTGGAGCTATTTAGAACTGAACTTGACTTTATAATAAAATAATATTTTTAGTTATTCCAAAGGTGCCCCTCTCCTCCCTTATAAAAGGGCACCTCCTCCCTCTCTTCCTCACACAACTTTGAGCCTTCAAGCTCGGCCAAACCCTGACAAATTATCTTATCCACTTCACTAGAAACATACTAGAGGTTCTGGTCTTCCTCAAAGACCAATTTTAGTGCCCTAAGAGGAGGTCTCAAGGGGGCGCTTCAAAGAAGAGGTAATTTCCGTTACCGATTCTTTCACCTTTATTTCTTCTTCCAATCCTTCTTCTTAGGTTGTTTCATTATGAAGTAATAACATAAATATCACTCATATAATGATATGTTATTATAATTATGAAACAACCCTATTTCACCATCTATCCATCCTACGAAAAACGAAATCACCGCGCGTGCGTACGTACGGAATACCGTCTCCACGCCGTGGTGAAATCTATTTTCCACCACCACCTTACATGGATGGGTATAATGGTGTAAAGAATAACTATACATAGTTATTAGAACATCATATTGATTCTGATATATTGTATCATCCACTCCAATTCATTTCAATAATTATGGAAACGATATCATCGCTCGTGCGTACGTACGGACTACCGTCTCCACGACGCGATGAGATTCATTCTCCATGTTAACCATTTAAGAGTGATTATAAAGTATATATAAGAAATAATAATGAAATATATGACATTATAAATCTACTGGATTTATGTATATATGTATGTCATCTACTTAATTCCATTCAACTCAATAAGGAAACGAAGACAGCGTTCATGCGTACGTACGGCCTACCGTCTCCATGAACGGTGTATTTCTTTCAATTTACTAATTTATTATATATATGTATATTATGAATATATATTATATATAAATCATGTTTTATATTCTGGAATTAAGTAATTATGATCTAAGCAATCATATGAATAATTACAAGTCAAAACACGGATGACAAATGAAACAATTTTACCCAAAATTCTCTTTAACATAGAATTTACAAAAGAAAGGGTAATATAAAGTCATAAGTGAACCATATATGATATCATAACAATGAGTATGATTCTGTAATAAGTCAATAACATTATTTAAATCATTATATAGGAGGTTCTGACACTTACGAAGCAAATTGGACCAAAGGTAAGGGAAATATCACAATCTCACTTTTATCCGAGATTGTTTTTACTTTGGTAATTACTGGGGTGTATTTTATCATCCACATCCATGTTTACTCAATATGTAATATTATTTCCATCCTTCTACAATAGTTTACATCCAATTTTACCCTTCGGTAAGTTTTTTGTAAAAGATATGAAAGGAATCTTTTGTCGTTTTTCGTACGAGGTACTTTTTTGACTTTTCCGACAAAAGTACGAAGAATGTTTTTTTTAACTTATACGGCATGAATAGATTTTTAAAACATTATTTCCAAGAATCTTCCTTTAAAATTTTTCAAGTTTATTTTTAATCAACTTCTTTTAGTTTATAATTGTATGACATATTAAGAAAGGAAAAGTGTTTTTGAAGAAGAAAGGATATTTTCCTCAAGAATTCATTTCAAGTGTTTTATCAAAATTATTTTCCATCTAAGATAATATAGGGTTCTGTTTTTATCCCGATTTGATTATATTGTGATGGAATTATTTTTATGAATTCCTTTATCTTATATGAATTGTTTTATGATGTCATGTTGTTTAAGAATCCCATTTTTATTACATGGGTTATGAAATGATGTATGGTTTATGATTTTGTGGCACACATAAGAATGGTATCATTATGAGATGGGTGGGACCTATATCTCCCTCCAATGCATTGGGTAAAGATTTTATATCTCATGAGATAGACATGGCTGGAACGGTAGGTTATACCGGTTCAGTGAAACAGGACTGAAACGAGGGTGACTCGGTTCAGAAAGGGACTTTGTCCACTAAGATAGTCTTGGCAATGAGTCTGGACTAACAAGAAATGATTCTCTATTATTATGTGTGTATGCCACAAAGTTTCATGTTTTAAGTTATGATCATTGGGATTACATTTCACTACTATGATTTATCCCATGTTATGAAATTATGATCTCTTTTGCAGGTTAAGATTTCCAAAAGATATGTTCTTATGAATATGATGTGATTGATATTTATTTTGTTTACCCTTACTGAGCATTTGAGCTCACCCTTTTATGTTTTCTTTTCCCCAGGATATAAAGAAAGGTTTTAGGTAAGAAAAAAAAGGGAAGATCTTTATGGGAGATGTTGAAGATCTTTCACCATGATTAGAAGATTATATTCCGAGTTTCCAAAGACACTAAACTATTACGATCCTTGTGTGTGTTTTTGTTATGTACTAAGTATTTTGCAAATGTAATGTAATGTCAATGTACATCAAGATTCGGGTCTCTACAGTTGATATCAGAGGAAAGGTTTAGTCAACCTTTGGAAACTAGGATGCGAAAACGTTAGTGAGATCCCTAGAGATATTTCTAAGGTATGTCTAGGGATGTCTCTAAGGTTAAGTATACATATAGGTTATAGTCCTAGAATTGCGCTAACGATCTTAGAATTTAACCTAAGATGTTAGATATTAAGGTTACTCCCCCTTTTATTATGTTGTTTTCCCTAGCATGATTTTTGCCTCTCACACTATTCTTTTTGGGTTTTAGACGATGGCTGGAACCCGAAGGAACCGTTTTGATCAATGCAATGGACAATGCAATGATTTCCCTCCTGAACAAACAAATGTTATGGGAGATGGAGTGCAAAATCTTATTGCTATACTTACACAAGCTATGAATCATTCTAGACTTCCAAATGAGCAGAGAGGGGAACAATATTCTATTGAGTCCTTTATGAGGCAACGTCCACCTTCTTTCAGTGGGACTTCCGATCCATTAGTTGCTGAACAATGGATTAGTACTACTGAAAAGATATTTTCAGTTCTTCAATGTTCTGAACATGATAAAGTCATCCTAGCAGTGTATCGTTTGGAAGGAGATGCTGATCAATGGTGGAATCTTATTAAGAATACGAGGCAAAGGGATGAAATTGAGTCCATGGAATGGGACGAGTTCAAGAACTTATTTTTCAATAAGTACTTCCCTCGTATTCTCCGAGCAAAGATGGAGAAAGAGTTTCTTGAACTAAAGCAAAAGGATGATGAATCTGTTGGTACCTATGAAGCAAATTTTACAAGACTTTCAAGGTACGCTTCTGGTATTATTATCCAACCTGAGAGTAAGATCGATCGATTTTTCAGTGGCTTAAAACCAAGTCTTCGAAGGGAATTAGCTATAAGAGACTTCAATAGCTATGAAGAAATTGTGCGTTGTGCTATCAAGGTAGAAATGGAAGTTGGTGTTACATATCCATCTCATGGTTTTGACAAGAAACGAAAGATGGAGTTCAAGGATAAATCTCAGAATAATGGTGAAAAGAAGATGAATGTTTCCTTATGCACAAAGTGTGGAAAGAAGCATGGTAGAGATTGTGTTAAAGGGACTAGAAAATGTTTTAAGTGTGGAAAATAAGGTCATCGAGTAGCTGAGTGTCGAAGTAATGGAAAAAGGGTTTCTAATGATGTGAATAAAGAAAACACTGCAGAGAACGCACCACCAACACTTCAATGCTTCAAGTGCAAGGAAATGGGGCATTATGCTAATAAATGCCCTAATCCAAGGGTTAGTGATGATCGACATGAGCAACCGCCTAAGGCAAAGGAAAAAGGGAAGTCACATGCGATCACTATTGGCGATGTCGAATATGAAAACGATGTGGTGGAATGATTAAGTGTTTATGTAATGGGATTTCAAAATAGTATCATGGAATCTCATTTATGGTTTTGTGGAATTTTGGAATATCTATGTATTGGTTCTTAATAATTATATGATACTGGTAACCAGGATAAAAAAGTGATTGAAATATTTTTGGAAAGTAGATGATATGCGCATAATGAAGGGATAAGAAGATAATGAGATGTTTGATTGTATTCATGAGCTCATGATTGATATAAGGACTAAGTGATATCATGGTTTGAGTATATAGAATTTTGAGGATTTTGGTATGTGGAAAGTGTTAACTTTTAACTGCATTCATGTTTTCACTAAGGTTCAATGGGTATTCAAGAGAATACATGATTAAGGCCTTTGAATGTTTAGAATGTGACCAATAAGACATATCTTATGATATATGGGGATCAACGATGGTAATAAATCTCTGGTAATCATTTTCACTATATTATAAGAGTGGACTGAAGTATTATGGATAAGCCTAAATATTGGAATGGATTATGTTGGAAATAAGTTAGTATTGTTTAAGGATAGAAGTTTTTTCGATATTATTGATGGGATGTTATAGTAATATAGTTTTAGAAAAAGGAAAACCTGCTGGACGAGCGACAACCCATCGCGTCGGACAAGGCTGTGGGAATCGAACCCACAACCGAAGTGCGACTGGCCTTTATCGCCTACCAATGGCCTACAGGAAGTCCCTGTTTAGTAGAAACTAGTTTTATTATATTAATCAGTATGATATATGAAGTATAATTCCATTTTAGGAACCATATATGATTAATCTCACTAAAGAATGACTTATGTATATTTAATAACTTTTGCTAACCTTTTGTTTGAGACAGATGGAATGACCTGTCATACTATCACATGATCTGCTAACACTTCACGAATAACAAATTCAACTTCATTTATTTAAGAGATGAAGTGGAAATTGTTCAAGGCACGAACAACAGTGAGATTGTACCAAAATAAAGTAAGTATTTATTCTAATTCAAATTCTTCAACTTTAGGGAAACGATCTTGAAAACCAAAAATGTTGTCCTAGTGCTCTTATATCTGATTAATCAGATGGTACCTTAGATCGTCACAAATTTATGGATTTGTGATTGCTAGCTTTTCCATATCCATGTTCTCTACCACTCTCCATCAGAACATGATGGTTAGATTTCTCTTCCATATCTATATTTTCACCTATGTGGAAACACAATGATTAGTTTATTTGGGTAACCGTTACGTTTCATACTTTTGTTTTTAAAGATTGGTTTTGGTATTCCTTTTTACGATGTGGGTTTCGATTAAAGAAACTTTCGAATAGTAAACCATTTATAACCCCGATGAATTTCGAGGGCGAAATTCATTTTAAGGGGGGTAGAATGTAACACCCCGAGATTTTATGAAAAATATTCTTTTTAATTTCATTAATGTCTTGTGTTATACGCTACACCAAAAGGAGCTTTCACAACACACATCTCTGACCTGGCTTGAATTACACGCAATCGCGACCTTCCACGATAGCGTGTGTTGTACGCAACACCAAGTTTCGCTAAACAACGATATGCTATTAAGATATTATTAAAACTAGCCGTTATGAATAGTAATAACCACTTTTTGAAATTTTGTAAATTTTATTTTTCAAAATGGACTTCATTTATGGATTCGGAATATCAAAATTAGCTTAGGGTGAAATTTTGGTGATTTTCGGATAACTTTCATATTTTGATGAATAGTGAAAATTACTAAATTTTAATTAAAAATAACTTTTTCAATCGAAATAATTAATAGTGATAAATTATTAATTTGATTGGTTTTAAAGTATATTTAGAATATATTTTTAGAATTTAATACAATGTTGGTCATTGGATGTAATTTCACATTTAAACCAGTTATAAACAAGTGTCAATCTTTTGATAGTTATTATCTCTTAAAAACACGCCTTTTGTTTTGACGACGGGAATTAATTTTTAAATTAATTAATGCAACTGATATGTTTTGAATTTGGTAAAATAGAAATCATTTTTGAGTTCATAATATCAAATATAGCTTAGGCCTAATTTTTGGTATTTTTCTGAAAACTTTCAATTTTTGATGAATAGTGAAACCACTAAGTGGTAGTTAAAAAAACTGATTTTTTCATAAAACTTAATTTTACCGCTTCTGTGAGTGGAATTTCAAAAATCCGAGAGACACGGTTGATTTCAGTAAGTAAAATTTGGTTCAATGAGATGAAAATAATTTTTGGTGAATAGTAACTTTTTACTTTTATTTACCACGGTTAAAAGTAAATAGGGTAATTAAGGGTAAAAATGATATTATTATTACCCTAACACATGTCCTAATTCTATTGGATAAGTGTAATTCGACCAAAAACAACCTTAGGAATAAAATATGACCATTTAGGCCCACTTGAATTAGATTAGGACATTTATTATTATTTAATTCAAAGAAGAGTTAAAAGTGTTAAAATCAAAGTTTATTTAGTAAAACATTTTTAATATAGGGTTATACATAAGATAAATTCGACTATAAATATTCATTAGAAAGATAAAAATATTTACTACATAATGGTATTTTATTTGTAATTTTTATACATTAAATAATTTAATTTATTTATGACACAACGATGATGCAGTAATTATCTTATTAATGAAATATTGACATAATTGATGTTATAAATACTCAAATAAATATAATTTGAGACTTTTTATGAATTCCACTAATTTTATAGGTTAATATGACATGTTAGTATTGATTTAATTAACTTTGTTTGAACTTATCATTCTGTTAGGATTTTCACAAAAATCAATTACTAAATAGTGTCAAAATTGACATAAAATAGTTTTTAAAAACAAATATTATATTATTAATTGTTATTTTATTCATAAAAATCTAAGGTTCGGCCAAATGACTTATATAAGGTTATATATATTAATAATAAACAACTTGGGGTTCGTTTGGCTTGATATAGGAAGTTTATTAACCTTATAGTATAAGAACACAAGAAGACACGGTAAAAGTAAAATTATTTAACTTAATGTTAAATCTAAATGATAAGGTTAAAATAGGAACCTAAACTTGTCTAAATTCTATTGGATGAGAGGCTTTAGACACATCCCCACCTTAGACTCGAAATAAATCAATTTGGAGCTATTTAGAACCGAACTTTACTTTATAATAAAATAATATTTTTAGTTATTCCAAAGGTGCCCCTCTCCTCCCTTATAAAAGGGAACCTCCTCCCTCTCTTCCTCACACAACTTTTAGCCTTAAATCTTGGCCAAAACCTGAAAAATTATCTTCTACACTTCCCTAGAAACATCCTAGAGGTTCTGGTCTTCCTCAAAGACCAATTTTAGTGCCCTAAGAGGAGGTCTCAAGGAGGCGCTTCAAAGAAGAGGTAATTTCCGTTACCGATTCTTTCACCTTTATTTCTTCTTCCACTCCTTCTTCTTAGGTTGTTTCATTATGAAGTAATAACATCAGTATCAATAATATAATGAAATATTATTATAATTATGAAACAACCCTATTTCACCATCTATCCATCCTACGGAAAATGAAATCACCACGCGTGCGTACGTACGGAATACCGTCTCCACGCCGTGGTGAAATCTATTTTCCGCCACCACCTTACATGGATGGGTATAATGGTGTAAAGAATAACTATACATAGTTATTAGAACATCATATTGATTCTGATATATTGTATCATCCACTCCAATTCAATTCAATAATTATGGAAATGATATCATTGCTCGTGCGTACGTACGGACTACCGTCTCCACGACGCGATGAGATTCATTCTCCATGTTAACCATTTAAGAGTGATTATAAAGTATATATAAGAAATAATAATGAAATATATGACATTATAAATCTACTGGATTTATGTATATATGTATGTCATCTACTTAATTCTATTCAACTCAATAAGGAAATGAAGACAACATTCATGCGTACGTACGACCTACCGTCTCCATGAACGGTGTATTTCTTTCCATTTACTAATTTATTATATATATGTATATTCTGAATATATATTATATATAAATAATGTTTTATATTCTAGAATTAATTAATTATTATCTAAGAAATCATTTGAATAATTACAAGTCAAAACACGGATGACAAATGAAACAATTTTACCCAAAATGCTCTTTAACATAGAATTTACAAAAGAAAGGGTAATATAAAGTCATAAGTGAACCATATATGATATCATAACAATGAGTATGATTCTTTAATAAGTCAATAACATTATTTAAATCATTATACAGGAGGTTCAGACACTTAGGAAGCGAATTGGACCAAAGGTAAGGGAAATATCACAATCTCACTTTTATCCGAGATTGTTTTTACTTTGGTAATTACTGGGGTGTATTTTATCATCCAAATCCATGTTTACTCAATATGTAATATTATTTACATCCTTCTACAATATTTTATATCCAATCTTACCCTTCGGTAAGTTTTTTTTAAAAGATATGAAAGGAATCTTTTGTCGTTTTTCGTACGAGGTACTTTTTGACTTTTCCGACAAAAGTACGAAGAATGTTTTTTTGAACTTATACGGCATGAATGGATTTTTAAAACATTATTTCCAAGAATCTTCCTTTAAAATTTTTCAAGTTTATTTTTAATCAACTTCTTTTATTTTATAATTGTATGACATATTAAGAAAGGAAAAGTGTTTTTGAAGAAGAAAGGATATTTTCCTCAAGAATTCATTTCAAGTGTTTTATCAAAATTATTTTCCATCTAAGATAATATAGGGTTCTGTTTTTATCCTGATTTGATTATATTGTGATGGAATTATTTTTATGAATTCCTTTATCTTATATGAATTGTTTTATGATGTCATGTTGTTTAAGAATCCCATTTTTATTACATGGGTTATGAAATGATGTATGGTTTATGATTTTGTGGCACACATAAGAATGGTATCATTATGAGATGGGTGGGACCTATATCTCCCTCCAATGCATTGGGTAAAGATTTTATATCTCATGAGATAGACATGGCTGGAATGGTAGGTTATACCGGTTCAGTGAAACAGGACTGAAACGAGGGTGACTCGGTTCAGAAAGGGACTTTTTCCACTAAGATAGTCTTGGCAATGAGTCTGGACTAACAAGAAATGATTCTCTATGATTATGTGTGTATGCCACAAAGTTTCATGTTTTAATTTATGATCATTGGGATTACATTTCACTACTATGATTTATCCCATGTTATGAAATTATGATCTCTTTTGCAGGTTAAGATTTCCAAAAGATATGTTCTTATGAATATGATGTGATTGATATTTATTTTGTTTACCCTTACTAAGCATTTGAGCTCACCCTTTTATGTTTTCTTTTCCCCAGGATATAAAGAAAGGTTTTAGGTAAGAAAAAAAGGGAAGATCTTTATGGGATATGTTGAAGATATTTCACCACGATTAGAAGATTATATTCCGAGTTTCCAAAGACACTAAACTATTACGATCCTTGTGTGTGTTTTTGTTATGTACTAAGTATTCCACAAATGTAATGTAATGTCAATGTACGTCAAGATTCGGGTCTCTACAACTGTTTATGAGAGTAACTGGTTAGGTGAATAGTTGGCACATGGTTTGAACAAAAAATGTGAAAAACTATGCAATATAGAGATTTTTAGGATAGGGTAATTTCACATGGTTGGTGCACAGTTTTCCAAACCACACGTCACAACCATATGGTCACCCAGGAATTTTTTAGTAGTACTCATACGGTTCACAGACAGTTTGTTAAAATGTGCAGACTAACCATGCGATGTGAATTAATACATCCAAAAATTATATATTTATTCTATTTTTACCCCAAAACTCTCATTTATATTCCATGGTACTATGATATCATACTTGGTGATTCCTTTTAGCATTCATGGTATCTTCTCTCCCTTCGAAACCCATTTTTAGTGGATCAAACTGTGTTGGATCTAGGAGATTGAAGGTAAAAACCCCCTTTCTCTCTTTTTTCTATATCCAATCATTTTTTTGAAAAAAAAGTTAGATCTAAAATATTATGGATATATCTATTATCCATGATGTGTTTTTCATAATATCATGATTGTATTTATTGAAGGAAAGGAATTTCAAACCTAGATCTAGAGGTTTTGTTGTGTCGTTCTTCAGTTTCATCACTTGTTACAAGGTGGGTGGATTATCTCTCTTCTCCACTTGTTATTGAACTTAAATTCTTCAATATTTAAATTATTTACTCCATAATATAAAGGAAAATCATGCTTATTTCTTGGATAAAACTCCTTTTTTTGACAATTTGAAAATCATGGGATTTGAATGAATTTTTAGAAAACCCCATTTATTTATGGTTTTATGTTTTGGTTTTGGTTAAATGTAATAAAGGTGTTCGATTAAATGTTTTAAAGATAATAATTTATTTATGTGAAATGAATTGGTGTTTGAACTTGGAATACATGGGTGGTGTGTGTTCATCATTTCATTGGACGTCACCTTTCTATTATTGACTTAGTGCAAGGCATCATACTAGAGGGATGTGGATAATGGAAACCTAGTGATGATAATGTGGATCAAAGAGTAACTTATCATGATTATGGTACTCTCACATAGCATGAATGTGTGTGTAAGTATGAGGATGTGGTTTGATTATGCCTAATGGTAATTAAATGATAAATTGTTTATGATTTTAAATTTAAATTATTTTAAATTGGTAAACTACCTTGATGTTCCTCTATTTGTATTAAATTATATTTTGAAGTATGTTATAACATGTTCTTATTATAGTGGAGTGATCTAGGAAGTATCTTGTAGAAACCCTATTGGGTATGATTACTCATCCCCTATATAGGAACTTTAGTATGTATGTAGACATTGTTCTTTATAACACCAGTAAAGAAAAGGTCTCATATTTATCCAGTGTAGCATCATGATGCTACTTCCTTGGGATGGTGTTTGTATCTTAGATTTATCTTATGGAGTCATTGGAGTGATTCCAATTTGGTGTTTCTACATGAATGTGTATTTATTTTTGGTTTATATGTCATATTTCACTTTATGTTGCTACTATGATATTTTTGGTTTTTGGTATTTCAATTGAGTTATATTGTTTATGCCCCATGAATCATATAGTTTGGTTTGGTTGTTTTTATTTTGTCTTTAAAGGTTATTTTTTATTTTAAGGTCAAATAATCCCCAATGTTTTTAAGCCCTTGGAATTTATTTCTATCCATCGGTGTCTTAGGGATGTCACCTAAGTCCAGTATCACCTCTAACCTAGCCCGAAATATTGGGTTGGTCATTGATGTTACAATATGACCATTTAAAAATATATCATCCTCAAAATGATTAAAATATTGTAATTATAACAAGGTTCTCCATCAAAACCCATCAATAACAAAATGAAAAAATTTAGGGTGTTGTTCTCACATCTGCAATTCCATTTACCAAGTGTTATCTTCCACTAAACCATGTTCCTAATAAACATATAATGAAGTAATAAGTCACCCATGCAATATTTTCTCTCCAAAATATATAATATCTATTAGATACTCTATTATAGTCTTATCTTCATCAATGTTAATATAGGAGAACACTTACTTCACCCTGTGATCCAAAATAACCTACAAATATTTCATCATATCCTATACCATATGAGGGAAAATTATATCCACCTCACCAAGAACAACCCAATATAGTTGTGAATAACACATCTACCCATACAAAGACACATAAGGTGTTATACAAATAATGGAATGATACTCGTTATTATTTGTAAAATCCCTAAATGTAAAATGACCCTCCCATGATCATCCAAAATCTAATATGTGCACCATCAATATATCCCTTAATGTGTGAATTATCTTATTGGTTTGACCATAATTTTTATATAAAATGAGGTTAAAATACACAACTAGATACTGAAATCACATTATAATCCTCTCTACATATATCATGCAAAATGATCATCAAAATTAGATAGAATTATCCTCAAAACTCCATAACGATTATCCACATCTATGATATAAATTTTCATGAAATTATCCACTAAGTTAGATTAATAAATCAATTTAAAATGATATGAATATTTCAATAGATCCATGATAACCCAAATAACATCAAACACTCCAATATAGAGGCATGGTTCCATAAAAAATCCATGTAAAAAGTACTAACAAGAAAAACCAATTTGATATCCCATCATGTAAGAAAATAATACCAACTTTCTTTGTCAATGTTGATAATGTGGTCATAAATTAAGAAAATAAGGGTACAAATCTCTTATAATATACAACTAAGCCTATGAAACATAAAACTTTAAAAGCATACTATAGAGGTATCTAGGAAATAACCACCCAAACTTTCACTAAGTACATTGTTACACCATGATCCGATTGTAAAATACATTGGAAATATACCTTATTTATTTAGAATCAATGATTTTACATATTATCATGAAATTGATGTCTCTCGAGAAACTAAAACACCAACCTGAGATGTTCTACATGTTCCTATACTACATTTTATTAAAAAATATCAATAATAAAAAATATAACAAAATCATCATGATATCATTAAAATAAACATTTTATAAGCCTTATAAGAACAACTGGTGCATTCATCACACCAAACAACTTTACTAAAAATTTTAAATTCCCATAATGGCACTAAGAATATATCATGGGGATATCTTCATATTTAACCATAATCTAGTGATATAAATATCATTTATTTATCTTAGAAAACTAAATAAACTATTGTAATTTTTTAATAAATCATCTATCTTTAGAATAGGGTAGATATTCTTCACTGTTAAAGGATTTAATCACCATAAATTTATATATAACCACAAAATTCCATCCTAATTATTTATAACAAGCAACATAGAATTCCATAGTAATAAAATATATTGAATAAAACCTTAGTAAAATAATTCATCATTATTAATATATTACTCATTAATCTAGGTAAAATGAATATAATATGGTGTCGTAATAATCGGAGAAAAACCCAGATATAACTCATTCAAAAAACTCAATCTCTCTCCTTGGGGGTAAATCGAAAAATTACTTTAGAAAAAAATTAATATAATACCTCAAAACTTAAGGTAACTAAACTATATTAATTTTATATTCACAAGGCATAAAATTAATAAAAATAGATGTAATATGTTGTGGCTCAGTCATCCTTTTCCCCAAGAATTTTTTCCCAACAAACACTACATGATATCCATCTAAACAAAGGAAAATATTTTTTCAGTGATAGAAATAAACACAAGTATATATGAAATGGATCTAATAAATTCCAAGGATCATATCATATGGTTAAATATATAATAAAACTAGGTCTTATAATAAATTATCACATCCCACAACTAGCTCCCATCAACATACTTCAGGTAGTCTTTTATGTACTCCTATAGGAGTGGTCAAATTTAGTAGACTCTATATATTATCTATTAGGATTTCTAAACCATGAAGTTTTTAAGGATTTATAAATTAATTAAAATAAATAGTATCAATAAATATAGAATAATGTGTGGAGTGAAGGAAAATGGTACCTTGAAGATTAGATAGTCCCACCACCTCTTAAACTTCTATGGCCTAGAGTTTCCCTATTCCAACTCCTTTTGGTCGACTCTATTGTTAACCACTACCTCCTCTCTGGTCATCTATCTATCCCCAAACATGTTGTGATCCTCATTGATTTTCACTCCAAGAACCAACTTGTTTTGGTGGTCCCAATGGTCACATATTATACTATTGCTATGGAAACTTCTACAAAGGAGGATGATGAAATTGAAGTGGTGGTATGTTAGTAGTGAAAATATAATCACAAATCATTTGGAAAACTAAAAAATAGGCATAAAGATCAGTGATATCCCATACCAACAAAATAGAAAAAATTAATGATGAGACACCCCATAATGGTTGTGTACTACCCACACTATAAAAATGAGACCGTGTTGGCAATAGATTCATATGACTACACGCAAACCTTAATTACTTCAACAATTGAGATATTATACATATAAATCCATATTGACCACTACTATATTAATAAATATGAAGGAATTATAACTTCATGTTTGAAATTTTTTCTACCATTTTAGTCTTTTACAATATCTTAATAAATAAACTCAAAGAAAATATTCATAACTTATTATGAATTTTAGGCCTTAAATCCCTCTAAAAATAAAAAAATATTAGATTCTTATTAGCCTGAAAATCAAAATAACGATGCACTGTATTCATAAGCCAAAAAAAAATTATCAAAAAGAATATTTTTCCTTATTTGTCAAGATAACTTCTATAGTATACTAAAAATACTAACTCTAAAAAAAATTGTTGTCTTACTACTCAGGAAATACTTACATGTTCTTACTTTAAACAATATTATTAAACACTCACTCTAATACCATTCAATCACAACTGGACCTAGTTCATACTCCACCTTATCTAGTAATAAGATCAAGACAGACCCCTAAAACCTATCTTAAATAAACTATGGGTTATAAATAAGAACCAAGGTTACATCATCATATATATATTGAATTAATTACCCTTTTTGAAATAAATATCAATTTTAAAAAATAATTTTAATGAAATTTCCAACCCCAAGTACATGTTTAATATATATCAAACAAATTTTATATCATATAAAACAAGGAAAATAGTGGAAAAACTTAAAAAAAACTATAAAATTATTCTATACATATATTAAGGAATAACACAACACAATGCAACTTAAAAGTTTCCACTTATGATTCTATTTTTTACTAAAAAAAACACAAACCTTGTGTAGATAATTTTAAAATAGTATATAAATTAGGGGTGGAAATGGAAATAATTGGCAGGTTCCTCCCTATAAGTCTTACCTATCCATGTGAATGAATAATACTAATAGATATATGACTAAAGTATAAAAAATAAGATAATTAAACAATAATATCTAAAATCAACCATCAAATATAATCCATCACATTCCTTATAATCAATATAACTCACATAGCACAACATCATATAAATCCCACCAAAATAATAATAATAATGTAGAATGTTGATAAACTCCATCCAATTATCTTCCTAAAGGGACCTCAATGTAAATGTATAATAGTTAATAAATTGTATACCCATAGGGATGTTTTTTATTATGAGGTTTCCACCAACCATGAATTATAGAAATAACCCACATCATCATCTAAATAATCTCTTTCCAATAATGTTTGAGCAGATGTTGACTCATAGTGAATCTCTATTTATAGATGTACACCTGTAAGTATTATCTCAAAATAAACCCACCACATCAGTATTATAATAGTTTGGAATATGTCCACACACATGGATTATTGTTTTTTTGGGTGTAGACATGCATGGGATCTTCCCACCTCAACCTGAGTCATCAACATCACATATCTCAACACACTGTCCTATATTAAAATATACCACTACATAACTAGAAAAATCATAAATATCATCATCATTGATATTCATAAATGTATTTAGACATCCACTATATATTAGTTATGTTATGAATCAGACCAAATAACTTGGTACACTGGTACTCAAGCCAATACTAACATGACCCAAAGAGAATTCCTGATCCCCATGGGTTGGTCACTAGCACCTGAGAATCATAAAAAGGTCATGGGGAACAATTTTACCCTAAGAAAAAACAAGAAATATTTAAAATTTGAAGATAAAATAATGAATAGATAGTATTCTAAACACTACTCATGGATAAAAGTACTAAGAGTATAGAGATAATGATCAAATAGTATATTATCTAAGAATGACATAATATCCATCATTATAAGGTCCCACAATCTCTGTGAAAAAAGTGGATCAAAAATTCACTAGTCACCACCATCACCCAAGTCCCATGAATCAAGCACACTCACCACCTCCAATCGGCACTTTCCATTTTCTTGGACCTGACATAACATAATCTACATACTCCTGAAGGCAAAGGTAGGGTATGAGAAAGAACACCCTAGTAGGATTTAACTAAACATTCCATAACAAATAAACCATATATATTTAAATTTAAATAGAATGAGACATAGAAGATCATTTTTATACTCACCAGTCAAATCATTTTCAAGTCAAATAGATGGAAATTATATAAAAAATGGTCTTTAATGAACATTTTTTCAAAAAACATAAGGACATGAATAAAACAGTTCTATAATCACTGGAATGTAAAAATAAAATCATAAAAAATCACCATGGTCATTTACCTTGAGGTTCATTAGTTCTTGGCTATAGGATCCTCAAATTTCTTAGTCAATCATCATGGATCAAGGTGCACACACATCTCTAAGGATCGGGCCATTGAGATAGAATTAATTAACACACCATTGGGGAATGTCAAGATAAAAATAGTTTAGTTAGAGTTGTCATCATCAATCCATTTCTAGGGAGTTAGATACCTAGAAATATTTTTATAATCACCCATTAACTAATCAGTCTCACATGTGCTTCCAATCAATCAATCAATTAATATTAGGAAATTTTAATTCAATTTATCATTCATAGTTCAAATACCAAATTTCAAGTTTCAACATTCCATTTCAATTTCAAAACCAAATCATGGGTTTTCATTAAGTTCATTCCTTTTAAAATCATCTTCCATTTAAATCCATTATTATCAAGAATCAACATCAAATCATTTCATCAAATCAATTCTATTTTCAATCTATATTTCATAAAATCCACCCAATTTATCAAATCCATTAAATAAGGGTTTTATTTTACAAATCTAAGACTTTTTATATCAAACATCATATCCACTTAATTAAAATAAATCAATTGAAATTTCATTTCAAATTATTTAAGAAAATCAAGGTTTCAAGTGTAGGGAAAAACCTTAATAAACCAATTATGTTTAATCACATGGTAAATCAATCACCTGAAATAGGAACCACTAATGAGATTCGATGGTGATGAAGATCAAAGAGGAATAAGTAGAACCAAAATCCATATAATCCCTATTTATAACTTCCAAAAAAATGAGGATCTATCACTCTCAAATATGGATAGAATAGAAGAAAGGAGGATTCCAGATCAAGGGAAAAAACTCACTAGAGAGGAATCACATGAATCCACCGACACTTAGATATGAGGTGAGAGGGGTTGGAGAATCCAAAATACTCTCTAGATAACCTCTAAATACCAAATGGTTAGATCAGGGTCTAGTGGTATGAGATTATAATTTAAAATGGGGGGGGGGGGGTTGGGATTTTAATTAAAAATTTTAAGGGATTAAAAACCAATTCACACGGTTAGTAATAATTGTGAACCTAAATGTGTTACATCAATGGGAATCTGTAAGAGTTTCATGGTTTAGACACATATTTAGACAAAAAATGCACCAATATTATGCTCCTCACTAGGATATTAAGAAGGGTTCATGGTTTTGGCCACACAGTTTGACAATCTGTACTCCAACCGTGAAAATCCCCACTGTCCTAAGACACATGGTTTGAGGGGGAGGCCGCATGGTTTGAACTAACTATGTTCCAACCTATAGTGCCTCAAGTTGAGGCACATAGTTTGTTTGAAGAAACCAAATATTTTTTCCTAACCATGAAGAGCCCCAAAAAATTAATTATTTTCCAAAAGTCTCCAAAAACAACCCAAACAAAGACCCAAATAGAGAACCAAACAAAGGATGATAAAAATAATGTCTAAGAGGTAATTAAAAGATGGAAGTGGGATGCTACAATATCCCAAAAATAAACAATTTATTCCCCTATAAATACTATTAAGAAGACTCCATACCAAGGAGATGAGGTCACTACTCTCTCATTAGTAGCCCATGCTCCCAAGTATCATGTGAATCAAAACCATGCTGCCAAAGCACACAAACAAAAAGCATAAAATTTACACGAATGAAATTCATGTTAGAGTTAGTGATATGAACTGGATGCTCAGTAATAGATAAATAAGATTCAATATCAAGGTCCTCCCAACTCAAAACTTGAGATAGTTTAGAGAGATACTTTCTGAGCTGTGACATATGAAACACATTATGAATCGACATCAACTGAGGCATGAAAGATAAATTATAATCCACCTTTCCAATATTATCAATAACCTCAAATGGTCCCATATATGTTAGAGACATATTTTCTTATTTTATAAGCTTATAATGACAAAAATGAGGTGAAAGTATTAAAAAACATGGTCACTAACTAAAAAATCCAAATGGTGTTGAAAAAAATCAACATAATATTTTACCAACTCTATTCTATTACCATTATATTCCAAATTAACTGAACTCTTATTTTCATCTATTGGACCAAACTAGGTCCAATTAGGTAAGCTTCTATAATCTCTAACTGAAATAACAAAAACCTACATGGTCATCCATACAAGGCCTCAAAGGGTTCCATTATGATAGGAAACAAGTAATTGTTGTTATCAGTAAACTCAAACAGTCCCAAGTGGTTATCCCAAGCTCCACCAAAGTGAATAAAATAGGTACTAAGCATGTATTTAATAATCTATATAACTATTTCTATCTATAAATCCATCTGTGGTTGATATTTCATGTTCAAAATAACCTAGGATCTCATTTCCTCATAGGGGACTATCAAAAAATGCGAATTAAAATGGGGATCCCTATCAGAAACTATAATAGATGTAACTCTGTGTAATATGAGGATCTCCTTCACATAAAGACCTTACAAGTCCTAAACTTTGGTTGTGTCTTAAATAGGGATAAAATAACCTGATTTAGTCATCTTATTGATTACTACACATATATTTTTCCTCCATTTATGGGTACATGAAAACCCAACCACAAAGTCCATTGAAATCTCATCCCACTTCCAAGTCATCACATGATGGGGAAAAAGAAAACTTTAAGGTTTATGGTGTTATTTTGTCTTGTTGATTAGTATAATAACGAGAAACAAAATTAGAAATGTCTTTTCTCATACCTAGCCATTATAATCACTACCACATTCCATAGAACATCTCCATGGTTCCAAGGTACATTACCCACTAGGAACTATGGTAGTTCCCCATCATAGATTTCATTATAGAAAAAGGTAAAAAATACTAGATTCAAAAGTATAGGTTATCCTTAGAATATAATTAACACTTACCGATGGCCTCTTCACTATTAATATAGCCCCTAATTATATGGAATTCATCATTAAACTTCTTCTCCTAAATAATCACCTCGAGAAGAGAGGAGGTCAATGAAATGATTTCTAAAATGATATCAGTCTCATCCTTATAGACTTTCAAATTAATATGAGAAAAGAGGTCCATTATATTCCACTCTTATAATTATTCATTCATGGATTGGGTTATAATTTTTTCACTCATTAATCAAAAAATACTTTCCCCTTAACATTAGTGTAGTAAATTTCAAAATAAATTGATTATAGGCACTTTACTCTTTGTCTTTGAAAGGGATTCAAATATTTTTGTGATAATATATAACTCAATATTTTTTATTATAATAAATGGTAAAACTTTATCCAAAAAGGTAAAGTTTTAAAATATTAAGAGTATAAATCATAACTATGAGTTATATATGATGAGTAGGATAGTTCTTATCGTGTTTCTTAAGCTATTTAGAACCATAATCTACCATGTGATCAACTTTCCTAAGAACACAACTCAAACCTGAAACTGATGTGTCACAAAAGACCACATAACTCTAATGAGCCTCAAGAAGAGTCTAAACTGATTCAAAAGTCAAAAGTCACTTAAAATCATCAAAATAATTCTATCATTTTAAATATTTCAAGAAATTTACTCATTTCCATGAGAGAGTGGTCATTAGAGAAGCCAATTTTGAGAAAACTTTAATGAACTGATGATAATACCCCACTAATCCCAAGAAGCTCCAAATATATAAAACATTGTAAATATGTTACCATGTCATAAAAACCTTTACCATCACAAGATCTACTAAAATAAAAATATTATAAGACCTCATATTCCAATAAATTTACTTCATGAATCCAAAAAATTATATTTCAATAGCTTGGTGTAATGATGTTGATCTCTCAAAATTTCTATAACTTCTTTTATATAATGTTCATGACCCTCCTTAGTTTTTGAGTAAATAAAGATTTAATCTAAAAACACCACTAAAAACGAATTGAGGTACTCATGAAATATCCTGTTCTTTAGTTTTATAAAAACTATAGGAGCATTGGTTAGACCAAAGGGTATAACAAGGTATAATCATAATGGCCATACCTACTCTTGAAGGTGGTATTAGAAATATCAAATTATTTGATTCTCAATTGGTAATAACCAGAACAAAGGTCAATATTTGATAACAAATTAAACCCATTAAATTTATCAAAAAAAATCATCAATATGAGGCAACTAATACTTTTTATTTACCATAAAATGATTGGGTTTTTGGTAATAAACACAAAGGTAAAGTGTCCCATCATCTTTCTTTTCAAAAATAATGGGTGCCTCCTAAGGTGACACACTTGGGCATATGAAACCTTTATCCAACAAGTCATCCAAAAAATCCTTCAAATCTTCTAGTTCAATTGGATCCATATGGTAAAAAGGAATAAATATGGGATGGGTACTCAGTACCAAATTAATAGAAAACTCATTTTCCATTACTAATGGAAAATTAGAAAATTAAGATGGAAACATGTAGGGAAAATCAATGAACACTAGAGGAATATTATGACCTAGTAGGTCTATATATAAATCAAAATAAAACACTTTCATCACCTTTCTCAACTCTAGAAGAGTTGGTCTATCTCCACTTGACCTCAGGTCCCATTCTTCTTGGAAAACATAGAACACCCCACCTAGGGTAGTAAAGGAGACCCACCAAAGATAGCAGTCTATATGGGATTTATGGTAAATATTCCAATCCATAATGAAAATAAAATCCAAAGGTTTCATGTCAAGAAACAAAAAAATCCCATGTGATCTTGATCTCCAATAAAGAGAAAATACAAGAAAGACATTAAAGACCCTTCTCTCTCTTCATTCTTAGGGGAATAACAATATCTATCACATAATACATAAGATCTATAGAAAGGTTTATCATATTTACAAAATGAGTTGAAACAAATAAATGAGATACACTAGTATCAAATAAAGTAGTCACTAAAGATGAAGCTATAATGATGATACCTCTCACTATCACTGGACTCGCATCGCTTCCTCTAGAGACTCTTCCACTATGTAAAGAAGATTTGTTCCATATTCCTATGGCTGTAACTACTTAGTTCATGAATCATATAATTTTAATATGATACCTTTATGTGATGATGATCCTATTTAACTGTGATGGGTAGAAAATACATGATAGAATTTATATGGATGGATTGAATAACCACACAAACCAAAAATATTTGGTGACTCAATACAAACTCAGTTTGAATGAAAAACCTTTCTAAATTAGAAGGAAGTCAATGATACTCTTCAGTACACCATATAAGGTTTGGATAATTACTTATGTTGAGATCCACCACGAGACTTATCATGATTCCAATTTCTATTAAATTAACTCACAATACTTCTACTGGGAGTAAGAGAGACTCCCATAAACCTTAACTTACTAGCTAGGACAAGATCATCCATCAATGCTCTGTTTATAAAATCTACTTGAGTGGTGAGTTTCAACATGAAAACTTACGACCAGGTATCAAATCGAAGACCCATATTGAATCTTCAAGTATTCATATTCTCGTTTTCAAATACCTTAGGAGAAAATTGAACATTTTTAGAAAAGAGATTAACATATAGATTCAAGATCATATCACCATATTTAAGGTTAATAAAATCCATAGAATTTTTCTAAACCATCGAATCTGGATATAAGTTTTCTTTGAAAATAGTTCTAAAGTATTTCTACTCAAAACCATCAAGTTTCTTCATTGTAACCATCGAATACCACCACCTCCTTCAAGGTCCTTCAATCTTGGAGGTATCACATTTCACCTTTATTGAGCCTGGTGTTTCTAAGAACTCAAAAAGAATTACAATATTTTTCAAAAAACCCCCTTCCGCATGAGGATCATTTGAGACTTGGAAAATGGTAGTTTCTATCAAAGGAACTCCTAATCAAAATCTCTAGTTTTATCCATTAGAGGTTCCATTACTGGGGGCTGAATGGGAATAGGTGCGCCTACCTTTCCTAATGCTTAAACTATACACACTACTATCTACACAAGGTTTTGATCAACTGGAGGGTTCACTTTCCATGGTTCATCGACAACTCCCTCTTGATATCTATTTAAAAATCTTCTTGGGGGAATGGTACTCTACAATATCAATTGATGACATAAAATCATTATCTAGGATAATTAGACCATTAAATCAATCAAGAGTTACATGTGCATCGATTCTATTAGATAGAATTAAATTTTCTTGGATTTCAAAAATCACTGATCATGTTTAGAAAAATACTAAAATTAGATCAATTTATTCCTGAAAGATACTTTTACAAAAAATCAAGGGTGACTCACGGATCTCTACAGTGAGATCTGTCCATGAACTTATTCATAAAATTCCCATGAAGTTATAAAAATCCTAACACATATCTAATAGGACATCCCATTCTGCATACCGAAATCAAGGATAAATGATCAAACTCATTTGATAACATTATGTCATGAACCAACCCAAATACCCCGGTACACCATTACTTGATCTAATATTGACATGAATTGAAGGAAATTACTGATCCCCATGGGCTAACAACTAGTTTCTAGGCATAATCAAAAGGCCAGAGGGAGTGATTTCTCCCAAAGAAAAAACAATCAATATATAATAGTAGATGATAAAAAAATGAATGATCAGTATGCCAAACACTCCTTAAGGAGAAAAGTACAACACGTATACATATAAATATAAAAAATTATATCATCCAAAAGATGACACAACACCCATTAAAACAAGGTCCCATAATATCCATGAAATAAGTGGATCAAAACTACATTGTTCACCACCATCACCCAAGTCCCATGAATCAAGCACACCCACCACCTCCATTTGGTGCTTTCCCTTTTCCTGGACTTGACATAACATAACCTAAAAATGCTTGAAAGAAAATTTAGGGTGTGAGAAAAAAAATCCTAGTATGATTTCACTAAATGTTTTACAAGAAATTCTATAATAAATAAACTATATATTCTTCAATTTAAATAAAAAAAGACATGGTAGATCATTTTCACACTTATCAGTCAAATCATTTTTCAAGTAAAATAGATGAAAAGTATATAAAAATGGGATTTAATGAAATTTTTTTATAAAACACAAGGGCATGAATAAAATAGTTCTATAATCACTGTAATTTAATAATTAAATCATAATAAAGAACCATGATAATATTCCCTAAGGTTTATTAGTTCCTGGTTATAGGAGCCACACACTACTCATTCAATCATCATAGCTTAAGGTGTGTACACATCCTTAAGGCTCAGGCTATCATGATAGAATCAATTAACATCCTATTAGGTAAATTCAAGCTAAACATGGTTTATTTATAGTTTTCACAATAAATCCATTATTAGGGAGTTAGAGTCCTAGAATTCTTGTCCTAATCACCCACTAACTACTTAGGCTCACATGTTCTTTCAATAAATCAATAAATAAATCATGAAAGTTTTAAATTCAATTCATTATTCATAGTTCAAATCCCTAATTTAAAATTTTAATATACCATTTAAATTTCAAAACAAAATCATAGATTTTAAAAAAGTCCATGCCATTCGAAATCATATTTCATTTAAATCCATTATTCTCAAGAATTAACATAAAACCACTTCATCAAATCAATTATCTTTTCAAGACATATTTTATAAAATCCACAAAATATATCAAATTATTTGAATAAGGGTTTAATTTTAAAAATATATTATTTTTAAATAAAACATCAAATACACTCAATTCAAAGAAATAAATTGAAATTACATTTGAATTTAAGCAAGAAAATCAAGGTTCCAAGTGTAAGGAAAAGACTTATAGAACCACCTACATTTGATCACACCAAAAATAATTCTCCCAAAATGGGAACCACCAATTATATTCAAAGGTAAGGAAGATAAAATAGGAATCCTTAGAACCACAATCCATGAAATCAATATTTAGATCCACAAAAAACATAAGGATCTATCACTCTCATATGAGAGAAGAGAATAAAGGAGGATTCCAAATAAATTGGAAAACACTTATCAAAGAGAAATAAAACACATCCACCATCACTTTGATCTGAGAGGATATGGGTTGGAGAAGAAAAAATCCTCTCTAGAGAGACTCCAAAAGCTTAAGGGTTAGATTAGGGTCTAGTGGGAGGATTTTATAATTTAAAATGGGGGGGGTGAGACTAATTAAAAATTTTAAGGGATTAAAAACCTATTCATATGGTTTATTGGGTTAAGATACATTATTAGTACTAACATTGTGCCTAATAATATACCATAACTAGGACTCTAGAAGAGATACACAGTCTGGCCACACTGTTAGACAAACCGTTCGCCAACCATGTGCTCCTCCCTAAGTTACTAAGGAGTGTTCACAGTTTGTCCGTAAAGTTTGTAAACCATGTTCCAACCATGAAAATACCCATTTTCCAATTAAACATGGTTTAAGGGGGATGATTCATGGTTTTAACTAATTATGTGCCACCCTCCAATGCCTCAAGTCAAGGAACATGTTTTCCTGGGCCAAACCACATTTTTTACCTAACCATGTTCCAACTATGCACATCCTCAAAAACTTCTAATTTTTTCCTAAAGTATAAAAAATCCAAACAAAGACCCAAATAAATGATGATAAAAACAAGGGTCCATATGTACCTGAATGATAGTAATGTGATATTACAAGTTAACTTCAAAAAACATCAAACTCATTACCAATACTCTCTAATGGATTCAATCATCCTCTCTCCATTTTACATCCTACCTAATCTAACCACATATACAAAATTACTATAGAATATAAACATATAGATTGGATATACCACATTTTAAATTTGTCTTACTATAGACTAGGTTATAGAGAGTTAGTTAGTATATCTAAAATAATCCTCATATTCTAGGTATAAAAAGGTTTTATAGCCTTTTTACTAGTCATCTAGCATCAAGAATATTCTAAAAATAGTCTATATTTACCACATTAGTCAATACACAACACTAATCCAAAATATAAGAGATATTTTATATATCATATACTTGAAAATACCTTAAGTTAATGTGGGGTGGCCTTGTGCCTATGTGGAAATTTTTGTGTTGAAACTACACCAACCTTATGTACCTCACTACAAAATATCTCTATACACTAGAATGTAGTGTGTCCTTATGAATAGTTATCATATCCACTATAAAATATATAACCAAGTCATCCCATGTTACCAAAAAAAATCCAAAGAACTTATACAAAAATATACACAACCCTCAATCGATTTTTAATGGCACATACTAATGTTCATAGATTCACCATTCGCACCACATCAAGTGTTTTCCACATTTTACAATATTTTTGGGATCAAATTTCAATATGAGGACTGATTAAATAATTTTTATATATCATAAAAATTAATTATCACCAAATACATCATAACAAAAATATAAAAATAAATTCCCTTTTCGTGGTTTTTATAATTTATTATCAATATATTCCATAATCAACTAAAATCATAACCAATTATTTCTATATTTATATAATATATTACCTCATCCATTATTATATTTCATTTATTTGATTTATAATCTCATAACATAATCCACCGTATCATATTTTAATTATAACACCTAGAACCCACGCTTATAGGTTTAGAACATATAAATGATGTTTATTTTTTTTATAAAATAAATTGAACAAATACACAACATTTAATACATTCTAGGAATTTTTACCAGTCTATGTTTTGGAGAATTAGAATACATGTCTTACAACTTAACAAAACTATACAAAATAAAATTTAACAAAAGGTATTTTCATGCGCTACCTCTACATAGAGAATACACATCACAAAGTAAATCCACTAAACCTGTGAAAATAAATTTTTAATATAGGGCGAGAAATTATTTTTCCTAGTAAGAGATTTTAAAATATGTGATAAATACTTTTAAAATATTATTTTGAAAATAATTTAAAAAATAAATTTAGAAATACCTTTTGAAAATATTATTTAAATTAATCATGACTTAAAAATACTATAACAATCTTGAAAATACTTACATTCAAAATTTTCTTTAAACATATTCCAGTTATTTTTCTGAAAACGATATGAAATCTTTTGAAAGCAAAACACTGAATCCACTTGAAACATTGAATACTATCTTAGGCCTACATATAATTTATTCAATACACATATTGATATAGTTAATACATATATTTATATAATTAATAAAAATTATTTCATGCATGATATTTCATGTATTATAGATTATGGCCATATCTTATACAAATTATGACATTCATGTATATATAAAGACTTTTCACACATTAAATGATAGTTTTTACATAAAATGATATCATCTATCATTTATATATAATATATATATATATATATATATAAATATAATAATAAAATGATTATCTTATCCCATAGAGATTTAATTTATGAAAGAAACAAGAACTAAGCAATTTAAAATAAGAAAATTAAATTATTTTTTCTGAAATAATTAATTTGAAGTAAACAATAACAAAAAAATGTTTTTTTGTTGTTTAAAAATAAATATCTTATGATATGATTCATTAAAACATTAATTCCTTGCATGATGTTCGATTATTTATAGAAGAGTTAAAATCTAAGATTAGAAATAAAATTCTATTTTCTAAACAGATATGAAAACCCTTGCTTATAAATTAAAAAATAAATGATTAATCCTTTTTAATTATTAAAAAAATAAATATAAATATATAGATAGATATATACCTTTTTAGTTTCATTATAATCTGATAAAAATAATTTAAAACCTTACCTTTATTTGATAATGGAAGATCAAGACTGCTAGATAAGGCAAGGAGGAAGGAGGGTTCGACTTGGAGAAGAAATTTTAGGTGTTTCAAAGTGTGCAAAGAAGGGTTTAAATAAAATAAATCACAAATTTAATTAATAAAATATTAGAATAAAGTGTAAGTGAAAAAAGGTTTTCAAGGGTCAATTAATGTTATTTAGTTGTATTTTCTTAATATATAAAATATATATTTATATACATTTTATATTTAATGTCATAATTAAACAAATATAGAAAGATATTTTGAAACCGACCAAAATTAGATTCAAATAAATAAGTTAATTGATGTAAATCAGAAATAAATTAGAGAAAAATAAATTCACACACACACACACACACACATATATATATATTATAATCGAAACTTTATGGGGAATCCAATGATGATCAAATTAAACTAGTAATGTCCATGTCATGTTTTTGAAAAATGAAACCAATATGGAGTCAAAGATGAAAGGAAATTGGTTGATGGAGAAGATATGGCAACGTCAACCTACTGGTGTGGGTAGGGTTCTATGAGGAAGAAGATCTGGGATGGATTTAATGACTTGGATCATTTAAGATCGATCAGAGGGTTGAGATTTAATCCCACATGGGTAAAAGGGAGAGACCGATCAAGATTGGAATTGAGAACTTGGATTGTGTTCAAGCCTGATTAGATGACTCAGATCCATTTTTTCATAAAAATGTGGATCCCAAATTGAATTGGAAAGATTTTGGGACAACCTTTATAATCCAAAACACTTCTTCCATCTCCTGATGACACAAACACACGCCACCCACTGGGGACCTTATACATGGGATCCCACCATGGGATTCATCCAAACTATACATGGACCTGTATTCATCCCTCCTATACACACGGGCCTGACCTGTGGGTTTCTCAATCTGGGCTTATGCCTGCCTATGCCTCCAATGAACCTTGAGGGTTTAGTCTTACAGGATTCCCTCGATTGTGGTGTGCACTTAACAAATTTTTTAGTAATTTTTTTTTTAAAAATAATCAAATTATAATTCATTTATTCATTTATTTATTTATTTTGACTTTATTTAGATTAATTACATAATTTAGAAAGTAAATTTTGTTATTATTATTTGGAAATATTTATTTAGAATTTTTTTTATTATAAAAATTTCAAGTTAAAATATAAAACCTTAAAAAGTATAATAAAAAAAAATTTCTATTTAATGTTATTATTATTTGTAACTTTAATTTTAAATCATTTATAATTTTAAAACACCCAAATGATAATAAAAATTCCAATGAATAAATTTTACAATGGTCACAAAGGGTCATATAAATACTATGTTTAAGGAAATTCATAAAAAAAACAAGATCCCCAAAGTCTATTTCTTACATCATAACAGTGCTATATATCTCTCTCATTATTATCATCCTCATTATTATTCTTACTATTATTTTTTTAACTATGAAATACCCATGGGAAGAGGTCTACACAATTTTTCTTCTTGTGTTACTCGATGGTGCTCCATTTGTTTTGTTGGGTCTTTTTATGAGTTTTTTGAATTAGTCTTGTAATGATGTAATGTATAAGTATTTTATTAATAATAATATACATTGTTTATTATTAATTATTTAATTATTCTGAATTATCAACATTTATTAGAATAAAAATAATATTAATAATAATAACACAAGTACATCATGGTTTTCGGGGTGTTACATTCATAATAACTATAAATATTTATGTAGAATGTTTATTTTATAAGTCTCATATTCAAAGTACTTAGTTTAAATTTTTCATTATTAAAATAGTTATATCAAATTAACATGCGTTCTATACCCATCATAAAAGAACAAAAGTATCTTATATTCATAAGAATTATAAAAAAGATGGGAATTCCATATTGGATACCTCTATTCAATAATGAATATCAATCATTATTTTTGGTGACCCGAGCATCACTTACATAAATATTATATAATTTTATATGAATTTTTAATATGCTAACAATAATACATGACTGATAACCATTATGGTTTAGTGTTATTGGAGACTAGATACATAATTATCTTATTTAAATAAAATAACATCAACATATACCAAAATGTTATTCTCACATAGTACCATTCTTAGACATTTCTTACTTAAACTTTTCTTCATAACATGGAGAAAATGAAACATAAGGAGTGATCTTAGATACCCAATAAGGGTAAACATGGAACATATCAATCGATGATCATAAGTGAGCATAAGATAAGCTTAAGGGTGTGATAACATGATCATAAATTATGAGATCATACCCAAAAAGTCATAGACCATAAAACATGACTCATGGAATAAGTATTTTTCATACTAAAATAGATGAGTCAAAAGAGTTTTGAATCATCAATAATCAATCAAAATCCATGAGACAATATCATAATCACAAGACATAAGTTTTTGGAATACGATTAAGAATAGAAATAACATATAAAGGATATATACCATGACATTCATCACATAGTAGGATTATTTTAACCATCCATGTACCTTATTAGGTTTAGACTAACTACTTTTGTACCCTATTAGGCTTGGTAAAATCACTTTTGTACTCTCATGGGCTTGGGAAAAACTCCCATGAAGCCTTTGGCTTGGGAAAACCACTTGTGTACCATTTTGATATCATTAGATATATAGAATTTACCAATACATAATAGGGATATAACATGACCACCCATCACATAATAATAAACCATTCATATATATTCCATATAATATAATATCATTTATCATTCCTTCATAGTTTAATTAACCTGTGAGAAAGAACTGAGATTCATGAGACATCATTTAAAACATCATAATTATAAGCCATCCTAATAAAGGAAGTAGATGAAATCATAATATTAGATCCCTAAAAATAAAAATCCTTAAAATATGTGGACATAGATAAAAAATACATTTTATAAGAATTATAAATCTACTTTGAAAAACAAGATGAAATATCCTTTTCTCTTTGTTGATTTTAAAAAATAGAAATTAAAAGAATAATGGGAATAATATTTTTATTTAAAATTATTTAAAATATATAATGGAAGATTAATGATTAATAAAGGACATTATGGTTTCAAAATCTATTCATTTCATAAATGTTTAAAAGGACACTCTTTTCACACTTTTATAAAGGAAGTAAAAAACAAATCGTTCAGAAAATGACAAGAAGATTCCTTCAAAAATTTTGTAAAGAAAGAAAAATATAGTAAAACATTAACTTTATCAATAATTTAAAATTATATAAGTAATTCTATAAAATAGTTTTTAAGAACATGGATACGAAAGAGAATAATTTCTGACTAAAAAGGAGAAATAAGGTTTATTTTTCTTAAAAACATTACTTCACCATTTTTTAAGTACCCAAAAGAAGGTAAACTAAAAAAATACATGAAAAACCCATAAATAACCCGAGTAAAATAAAAATAATTTTTTTTATAATATAAATAAAATATAATTTTCTATAATGGAAATTGAAACATAAACAATCCTGATAAAAAATGACATTTTAACATAAAACCCTTACCCCTAGTCCCAACTTGCATCATACAAAATATAAATTACTATATAATTTTTTTATAATTATTTAAAATATATAAAAGAAGTATATTCATACTTATCTTACTATATATAATACCATTTTAATTTATAATTACCTATTTATTAAAAATTCTTCATTAAAATCAATATTCAGGTGTCCATGATTCTGTTTTTGACGTATGTTTCAATTTGGATATTCAGATCCTTGCCCATTGGTTATGAATTAATCATATTTATAATATTAATAAATTCATAAATTTAATATATATTCATTATATACACTTTTATAACCATTATTGTTTTGTGGTGATGAAAAATGAATTATAACACTTCGTAGAGACATTAGTCCATACATACACACATGTGATGTTTATATTTTTCAATGAATGGAAATAAAAGAATGTAAATAATAATTTATTTTTATATAATATTAATTATATTATAAATATAATACATATTAATTAAAATAATATATATAACCAACTATGAGATATGGTGATGCAAAATGAAACACATCACTTCATGAAGGTGGTTGTTCGCACAAACGCATAAGCGACACTTTCATTTTCAATTGCAAAGAATGGACATAGAAAACCACCATAAAATTAACATAACAACATTTTATTATATTATATATATTGATTTTATGATATTAAAAAGTTTATATAATGTCTGGAGGAGTTTTATTGATAAATAATCCTAAAAGAATCCGGTTAAGACAATTACCTCTTCCATGGGCATCTGCCACTAGCTTACACCTTAAGCCTTCATAGGTTAGTTAGTGAGATTTTTTTTAAGATATGGATAGAAGATTTGGTATGTGATTTGGGTAGATATTTTTAAATATAAGGTTCTTATGTGGTGTGTATAATTAATGATAGGAGGTTCCATTTTATAAGTGAGTGGAGTGGCACCCTTGTAAATACCCTCAACTTTAAAATTATTTAAAGTAATTTTCATGGTAATGTGGAAAAAATGGAAATTTTTTCAAAGATATTGTATGTAAAGGTATAGATACACTCAAACAATCATATTTAGACAGTATTTATTGATAACTAAATATTTATCTCTTAGTTTTACCCTCTCTTTAACCCTTTTAACCCTTACCACAACGATAAGATTTTTACCATGTTAACTATTCATTATAACTGAAAATTAAGATAAAATTTTTCTCTAATTTTTATTATTATAATTACAAATATGGAATACAAGGTACATGATTCAATTCCTAGAGGGTGATGAAATAAATTCTAATATTCACGTATAAAATACGTGCAAGCCATTTTTGGAAAAACACATCTTTAAGTATAAAAATGATTTTATTCCCATTCCATTACAAGTAAAAAAATTAAATCAATGTTTATTTATTTAATTGAATATACTATCTATAAATTTCATTAAAATAATTCATCAATAGTAATTAATTTTATTTATTAATATAAAATATATTGAGCACATAAAAACATTTTTTTTGAAAAATAACACTTTTCACCTTCAAATGATTTTATATTATTTATAACCATTTTATAATCAATGTATGAATGGTTATTAATTTTTATAAATGTATGAAAAATAGTTTTACTTAAGTTTAATATTCTAAATAATAATTTAACTTTTAAATAAATAATAAAAAATGTTTTTAAACAACACATTTATGTTTAAACAAGAATAATTAAAATATAATTTTTTAATATTACTTAATTTATTCTACTAATTATGTTTTATTTAGTTGTCTTATAATATATTCAATTTTATATTATAATAAATCATTATTCACTTATGTAATGTGTTTCTTATATTATAAGCTATCAGAAACATCAAATTTATTAAAGATTAATATATTCTAAAATTTTAGGGTGCTACATTCTACCCACTTATAAGAATTTATCCCTAAAAATTCTATTACTCTTGAGAAAAAATAACGATATTTCTGACTCATTATATCCTCAGGTTCACTCATAGCACTCTCAGATTTATTATTTTCCACAAAACTTTTACTAGGTGAATGATATTACTCAATTTCAGTTTATCTTTTTATCCATAACTCCACGAGTTGTTCCTCATAATAATGATCATACTCTAGTGGTACAACCACTGAGTTTAGTACATATTAAAGATCTAGTCTATACTTCCTTAGAATAGATACATAGAACAAATTGTGATGATGAAAATGGTTTTGTGGAAGTGTTAGGTGATAAGATACTTTTATGACATAATCAATAATCTCATAGGGACTGATAAATCTATGGCTTAACATCCCCTTTTTTCAAAATCTTATGACCTTTTTTCAAGGATATATTCAAAATAATACCTTTTCACCAACATTGTACTCTATATTTCACTAAAAATAATAAACATAACTTTTTATTGACATTGAAATACCCTAATATGCTGCTAAATTCCTCTAATAGTCTCTTCTATTTCCTTAGCTATCTCAGGTCCCTATAGATTTCATTCTCTAATATCATTCCAACATATTGGAGTTCTGCACTTCTTTCTATAAAGGGATTCGTATGGAGATATCTGAATACTCGAGTGAAATATATTATTGTAAAAACATTCAAATAGTGGAATTTATTTATCCCAAGCCCCTTAGAAATACATAGAGCATTCTCTCAACATATCTTCTAGTGTTTGAATGGTAATCTTAGACTAAACATATATAGAGGATGATAAATATTGCTAAAGTTTAAATATGTATTCAATGTTTAATAAATAATTCCCCATGTTTTCATAATAAACCTCAAATATTGATAAAATATAATCAATAATGGTACTCCATGTGAACTTACCTCTTCCTTAATATATATCTTGGAATATTTTTCATGTGATAAATCTTATTTTATAGCAATGAAATGCGATGAACTCATAAATTGATTAACTAAAACACAAATGGTGTTATGGATTTTAGATGTATTGAGGAGTCCTATGATGAAATACATGGTCATTTTTTCTATTTCTATATAGGTATGGGTAATGGTTGCATCATACCTTTATAATTATAATGTTTATGCTTATCTGACTGACATACTAGGCATTGAGGTACATACTCCACAATTTTTTTTTCATGTTTTCCCACCATAAATTCTCTTTGAGATATATGCAAATCTTTGTACTTCCAGGATGAATAGATAATAATGAGTTATGTTCTTCATCTAGTAGGTCTTTCTTCAATTATATTATTAAAGGGACAGATATACGGTTCCTAAATCCTATCACCCCATCATGTCCATGATTGAACTTTAGAACATTCCTTACCTTTTTTTATTCCAAAATCCTCTTTCTACCCCTCTTTAATCATTATATGGATAGATGGATGAATAATAAATTGGTAAATATATGACTTATCCTCTTACCTCATTATTTTAAGGTACCACCTCTATAAATACATAAGTAATGTATATTATTCAATCCTCATCATGAAAAAACAAGCATGGTCCTTCTAACTTAGAGCATTAACTGCCTTTTTCACCTTCTTAGGGTGGTAATGTTTTGAGAAGTATTAATCTTTAATAAAATCCTAAAATATCCATTTGTATTTATTTAACTCTTTTTTGTTTGAATATATACATAAAGATTTTATGATCATTATTTATATCACATCTCTCACCATAAATATTTTTCCCCATATTTATACTACAAAAATTACCACTTTTAGTTCCAAATAACGAGTCAGGTAAATTTTATAATAAACCATAAATTTTCATGTGGAATATGATACTACCATGTCATTATACATGAGAATACATCCTGATAACTTATTTTATGCATCACTATACATTACAATCCCTTTTCCACTATAGAGTAGTGTAATCATAGGTCCACTGACCAACCTTCTCTTTATCACCTTGAAATTTTATTCACATTCATTTGTATAGAAGAAATTAGATCCCTTTCTCATCAAATTGGTTGTTGTATTTGATATATGTGAGAAAATTCTCAAAAATCATTGATAGTATCCATATAATCCAATAAAAATATGAATCTCAACCAAATTGGATGGTTTGGGACACTATTTAATAATTTCCATCTTTGAAATATCAACTGATATAACCTATCCTATAATTATGTGACCCAAGAATTATACTTCATTAATCTATAATATATATTTTCTAAATTTGGAAAATGCTTTATAATTTATCAAGGTTTTTAACAAAATTATCACATGATCTTCATAATCTTACTTTCTCTTCAAATATATGAAAATATCATCTATAAAGGCCATAAAAAAACTAATCAAGGTAATATATAAAGACTCAAATAGTTAGATCCATGAAGATAGTGTGGGAATTGGTAAGTCTAAATGCATCACTATAAGTTCATAGTGTGCATACCTTATAAAGAATATTGTTATGGGAATGTCCTCCCTTTTGGATATTAACTGAATATATCCAGGTCAAAGATCAATATTATAAAAATATTAAGATTTACATTGTTGATCAAACAAGTCATCAATACATGGTATATAATAATTTTTATTGATAGTGCTCATGTTATATTCCCAATAATCAATGCAAAGACACATCAAACCATCTTTATTATTAACAAAAATAACCTATGTACCCTAGGGTGATGCACTAAGGAATATGAATCCCCTTTCTATATTCTCCTAGAGTTTCCTTTTTAATTCCTACAACTAAATTAGGTATATTCTATAAGTATTATTTGAAATATGTGTAGAACCAGGTATGATTTATATTTAAAACTAAACTTCAAGATTCAAGGGAGGTCTAGAAAAAACTTGAAAAAATATATCGGAATATTATTGAATAATAAGTTTATTTTAATGTTGAGTTTCTCCCCAACCATTTGAGATAAATACCACTTAAGAATAGGTAATAATACACATATAATGGAAGTAATTTCCATTATAAGTTCATCTTCATCCTCACATCGATAGATGACCATAGGTTGATTTGGAATGTCAAAATGTTACTTCCCTTCCTCAAAAATTGACATGAGATATATATAAAGAGAACCCAAAAACCATATCAAATTAAAGTAGAGGTAAAATAATAATATTTTTAGGAATAATATTATATCAAATTTATTTTAGATAATTTTTATATGCTTGAGATAAAATCATCACACCTTTTATAGTTTTCACTGATAAATCATTATCTAACCATTGAGTTGGTGATTTTCTATTCTTAGAAAAATCATTATATATAAGAGTGGGTAAAACCATAAAAAAAGAAATTTTATGTTCATGATCACATAATAAGTGTAACTTTATACATTTTATTCAGGTTCTTATCACATACTTACACAAAAAAGGTTAGTGTGAGTATCAATCAACTTTAATAAGTGTAATTAATCATATGATAATGATAATAATTACATATATTTCTTAAATTATTGCACCTTCATATAATCCCATGACACCTAAAGCTTATCCTATGTCACTAGATTTTATCATAGGTTTTCATAGGTTTTATCCTCCCATTCCTCATAATATTTCATAAGGAGAATATGAAGTAACCAAAGCATATCCCTAGAAAGTGTCAAACTAAGTGTGGAGTTAAGCCCCTTTTACATGCACCAGGTAAAGATTGAGTTAATACTAAACTATCCTTTTTTAGGGTTATTACCCCTTAGAACATCTATTCCAGATCCTCTATCCACATTTTTGTATCTAGATATGGAATTAATTTCTAGAAAACTACACAATAACTACTTTAAAAAAAATTAGGATATCATCATACTTATACTTTTACCTAAGGTTTTTACCAATGTTTTATAATCCTAATATCTAAAAACAAATAAACTATACTTAGATACCAACTATAGTGACATGAGTATTACTTATATAAATATTACATCATTTTAGATGAATACTGAAGAAACCCATACTTTTCATATATAAATATTTAATATTTTTAGAATAATATTTGATACATAAGATAATTATCCATGCTAAAATTGTATATGACTAGTGCCTTTGGAAACTTGGATAAAATACAAATAGTTGATAATAGATTTACATCATCACCCAATAAGTTCTTCATATCTTTCATCCTTCTTAGAAATATCATACTTAATACGTTTCTTCATAACTTGGGGAAAAGAAACACAATAAAGGGTGAGATCATATGCTCAGTAAGAGTAAAAAAGAGAGATATCAACATAACATGAGCATAAGGAATGATAACTTGAGCATAACATTTTAAAAAAAACACACCCTGCATATCATAGATCAAAATCTTGAGTCATATAATAAATATAAATAGTTAATAAGACATTAATTGTAAATAAATCAAAAAAATGATCTATGAGATCATAATATTGGCATAAAATATGAGTTTTTGGAATACAAATAAGCATAGAAAATTATTTACTTAGTAGTAAAGGATCATTTCCAAAACTATCATAATGGATTGAGTTTACTCCCCAAACCATAATAGTAGTCAAGGTTCACTCACAAGACTACCATAGTGAATTGGGTTCACTCCCCAAACCATCATAGTAGTTAAGGTTCACTCGTAAGACTATCATAGTGGACATAGTCCCTTACTGAACTGGGTTCACTCCCCATTCCAGTCTTGTTTATATCATGATATAACAATATTTACCTAACACATTTGAGGTATATATAATTCTGAACCCACCCACAATATAATGAAAATCATACATATATGTTCCAAAATATAATAAAACATTCATCATATCAAAATCCATGAAAAGAAATGAGTTTCATAAAAATTTCATCATTTCACCATAGCATAACCAGTGGAAAAGGAACGAGTTTCATAAAAATCTTTCCATAATTATCATAAACTATCTAGAGAAATAATAAGTATGGTATCATTGAATTATATCCTCAATAAAACTTAGAAACATCAAAGGATGCCATATTATAATAAAATTGTCTTTAAAATATCTTTTGGAACATTTACTAAATAAAAATACCATTTTCAATTTGAAATCACTTATTTAAAATCTAAAAATTTCTCAAATATTATTTAAAAATTTTTTATTTAAAAATAACCTCAAAAACTTGTAATTAAATCTTCAAGTCTTTGAGTGGTCATGATGGAAGGAAATTATATTAATTCCATATAGTTTAAAGAAAACATTTCTTTAACATTTTTATAGAAAAATTTAAAAATTAACTCATTTGGAAAACTACAAGAAGATTAATTTTAAACCATTTTGAAAAAATTCAAACATAGGTTGAAATGAATTTAAACAATCATAGTAGAATAATAATAATATTTTTAAAAACATTTTCAGAAAACATGGATATGGAAGAAAAAAGTTTTTTGACCAAAGAGATAAATAAATTCAATTTTCTTTAAAAACTTATTTTTGGTCTCTTAATAACTTAAGGTGAATAAAATTAAAATAAAACTTTTATTTTAAATATATAAAAAAAGTAAAATAAAATTAATGATTTTCTTGAGAGATATATCATAATATTTCATCATCAGAATTTAATCATAAACAATCCTGATAAAAAATGATATTGTACATAAATACATTACTGATTTGGTAAAATTTGGATCATAATAAAAATGAAATAAATAAACATATATAGATATTTATATCCCATAAATTTCATGAGAAGAATAATAGAAATAAAAGTGAGATGAAAATCCCTTACCTCAAGCCTGAATTCCTTCATGCGTGCTCAAACTTCCTTTATAATAAATATAGGTTTATTAAAAATATATTAAAGAACTAAGATCATACATATAATACCATATATTATTTACTTATAACTTTTTTATCACCCATTTAATAACAATTCTTTATTAAAATCACTAGGTGATATGTGCTTTGTTTTTCATGTATGTTTTGGTTCGATAGTTTTGTTCCATGTGATTTTATCATGGTTACATAATATATTGAATATTAATTATGATATAAATATTATATATATTCATTATATACATATTTAGATTCATACATAAAATTTTAGATAGAAAAATGAATTACATCGTTCATGGAGATGGTGGAACATACGTATAGATGAACGTCGAATTCACTTTTCAATGAATGTAATGAAAGAAAGGTAAATAATAATTCACCTTTATATAATATTTATTATAATATATATATATATTATATTAATTAAATTCACCCTTATTACCATCCAAGTAAATTGGAAATGAAAAACAGATCAAATTATTTCGTGGAGGTGGTAGTCCACATGTACGCACAAGCGACATTATCATTTTCCAATGGATTGAAAGGTAATAATGTAGTTGTGATATTATGATTTTAGAAGTATAATTATTTAATTATTATAATATATAAACTTTAAAACCATCATAATAGCCATCAATGAAATATATTGATGGAAAATGAATTGTATCACTATGTGGAGAAGGTAGGCCGTTCATATGTACGAACAATACTTTCACTTTCCATTTGACGAGAAATAGGGTGGATAATGATGATTTAATAATAATATTTAAATTTTATTATATTAAATATACTTAATTTATTATTTTACGATAAATACCATAGATTTATAGGATACAAGGATGAAGTAAAAAAAGAAAGTGAGCGATTAAGGTGATTACCACTTCATTGAAATAACTCCTTTATATCTTCTCTTAAGGATACTAGGGTTGGAATTTTGGGAATGAAAATGACTCTATAATGTTTCTAGGTATGTTTTTAATGGATTTTTTTTGGGTATAGTTGATATAAAATACTCAATGTGGTCTGAATAAGAGAAAAGAGAGGTTTCCTTTTATAATTGAGGGGAGGGGCACTCTTGGGATTTATTAAAATATTAAAATATAATAAAGTAATTATCTTGAAAAAATGGATTAAAAGGCATGGGGATTAAAATATAATATATTATGAGGTTGAAATTCCATCAAATAATAAAATTTGGATAGGTTTAAGTGGTGTTTAAAACCTTATCTTTTGGTTTAACCCCTTAGTTAACCTATCTTAAGATTAACTATAGTAACAACTATTCACTCTTAAAGGGATATAATTTTACATATAAGATAACTATTGAATTCTAAATGGAAAAAGGATGATTTTTTACCATATATTATCATAATTTTACTCTTGAAATATTTTTATAATTTTTAAACAATTTAATAAAATATTATTTAGATAAAATACTATTAATGTCAATTTTGACACTATTCATTTAATTTGACTTAAAAAACATAAATAAAAAGTTTTAATTAGAATAAAATACTTCAAAACAACACTAATATTTGAAAATTATCTATAAAATTCAAGTAACACTATAAATTAGTCAAATTATATTAATTTTAATATTTTTAAAATCATTTATTTTATTTTTCTAATTATTGAATAAATATTGAATTGGTGTTGCATAAAAATTCAAGGTAATTATATTGTTTATAAAAATTATAAATAATTTTTAATCATGAAAATAATTTAATTTATCTAAAAATATATATTTACATTCATTAATAACTTCCTTTTTTCCCATGTGCGCATATAAGAGATATTTAAAACTCAAAGAGTGACATTTTGTAACTTTCTTTACATTTAAAATTACATATGTAATTTTCATATAAAATTATAAATTAAACAAATAAATTTCATGAATATGGTGATAGGGGACGAATTAAATTCATCAAATCAGAATTAATATGAAAAATTATGACCTTACCACTTAGTTTTAACCTAGATTAACCCGATTTACCCTTTAACGAGGTGATAAATTTTACCAAAGTTACTATTTATATTGAGAAAAAATAAAATGGGGATATCTGACAAGTTTAAACATCATAATTAAAAATATGAAATAAATTTTATCAAATTAAATACCTATAATTTACATAAATTAATTTTAAAAATAAGCATGCAAAAGGCGATGAAAAATGCTTTTTAGAAAAATACATTTTTAAGCACAACACTTAGTTTATTATTATATCATGCTTATAAAAATACTAAATTAATGTTAAAAGATTTTATTGAACATATAATATATAAATTTTATTAAAATCATTCACCAGTATTAACTAATTTTGTTTATTAATATAAAAATACACTACACGAATAAAAACTGTTTTCAGAAAAATATTTCTTTTTCTTTAAAATGTTTTTTATTTTTATTTTTAATCAGTTGATAGCCCATAAATTTATATTATAAATATGTAAACCTTATGTTTTTCATAATTTAGTTAGTCTTATTCATACCCTCTAATCTAATAGCTATGTGATAACTATTACATTAAAAAATAATATTTTATTTTTATATCACGGTTAATTTAAACTCGATGTTACGTGTAACATAAGATATCGAAGTACTTAAATTTATTTATTTTTTTTTCATAAAATATTAGGGTGTTACATTATACCCCCATTTAAATGAATTTATCCCTAAAAATTTGTTAGTAAGATACAAATTAATGAGGATATATATGTTTCATCACATCCTTAGGCTCCCATATAACTTCCTCAAATTTATAATTCCTCCAAAGAACTTTCACCAGGTGAGTAGTCTTATTCTGTAGAACTTTATCTCTATTATCCATGATTTATACTATTTTTTATTCATAAAAAAGTTCATTATATTTTGGTATGATCTCCGAGTTCATTAAATGTGATTTATCAGGTATGTACTTCTTTACGAGAGATATATAAAACACATAATGAACTTAAGAGAGGTTTTGTGGAAGCGCCAATTCATAAACTACCATCCATACTTGGTCAAGAATCTCTAAGGGGCCAATATACCAGGGTATAATCTTTCCTTTATTTCTAATTATCATAACCTTATTCTATGGATAAATTCATAGAAACACCTTATCACTAACATCAAACTGAAAATATAATTGATGACTATCAACATAACTTTTATTTCAACTCTGAGCTAACTTGATGTGATATTGAAAGGATCTAAATTTATCTACTATTTTATTAACTAGCTAAGTTACTAATTAATTTTTTTCTCTAATATAATCCCATCATGTTGGATTTATACACTTATTTCCATAGAGGTATTCATAAGAAGATATCATAATGTTTGATTGAAAGCCATTGTTGTAAGAAAAATGAACCCAAGGAGGGTGTTAATCCCAAATACCTTTGAAATACATAGAAAAAGATCTCAACATATCATATAAGGTTTGAATGGTTCTCTTAAACTAACTATATATTGAAGAATGATACATTATACTGAAACTCAAATCTATATCTAGAGTCTGTTGAAGACTTCACCAAAACTTCAAGGTAAACCTTAGATCCCAATCAGATACAATAGAATATTATACCCCATAAATCCTTACCAATTATTTAATGTATATCCCAACAAGATAATTCAAAGATAATTCTTCTATGATGGTAATGGAGTGTTCTGACTTCATAAGGTGATCAACTACAACCCAAATGGATCTATGACCCTTATAGGTTTTGGGGAGTCTAATGACAAAGTCCATGGTGATGTTTTCCAATTTTCATTCTATCATGATTAATGGTTATAAAATTCCCTTAGACTCTTGTATCCTAGCCTTAAATTTCTAACATAACAAGCACTGAGATACATACTCTGTAATATATCTCTTCACATTGTCTCACTAGAAATACTCTTTCAGATCTCTATACATATTTGTACTTCTAAGATGAATATATAATGATGAACTATAAAACTCATCCAATATCTCCTTATTTAAATCTAGTATGAATAGAACACATATATGGTTCTTGAACTTTATCAATCCATAAAAATCAAGATTAAACTTAGGAACATTTCTCACCTTCTTCTGTAGCCCTACATATTCCTTCAACACCTCTTTAATATTCACTTGGATATACGATTGAACAATCATTTAAGAAATATAATATTTCTCCCCTACCTTCAATATTTCAAGATCCATCCTTAAAAAATCCCAAAATATTGGATCTTTTGTGATTCTCATCATAGATAAGCTGGCATGATCCTCTTGACTTCGGGTATATTCTACCTTTTTTTCAATCCTTGGGTGGTAATATATTGACATGTAATAATATTTAATCATATCCAACCATCTTATAGTGGTAATATAACCATATATTTTTGCATGAGGATGCATTCCAGTACCTTATTTGATGCATCACTATAGATTACAAACCTTATCCACTGTAGGATAGTGTAAGCACAGTTGTACTGACTAACATTCTCTTCAGTTCCTTGAAATTTTATTCACATTTATATGTCTGAAGAAACTTATATCCATTCTAATTTAACTTGGTGAGTGGATTAGAAAATTGATAGAAATTATTCACAAAGTTTAAATAATATCCATCCAAACTAAGAAAACTATGGATCTTAGTCACATTGGTTGATCTGGTCCAACATTAAATAATTTCTTACTTTGAAGGATCTACTAATATACAATCAATTGATATTATATGACACAATAATAAATATTTACAAATAAAAAATTCATACTTGGCATATTTTTTCATAAATATTATCCTTCCTGAGGGTATTTATAAAAATTCTCAAATAATATTCATGATATTCCTTAATTTTTGAATATATAATAATATCATCTATAAATACTTCAACAAAATGATCAAGGTAATCTATAAAGACTCCATTCATTAAATACATGAAGTTAGAAGGGTAATTAATAAGACCATATAGAATAACTATATATCAATACTTTCCATACTATGTATAGAATTCTATCTTGGGTATATCCCTCTCCTTGACCCTTAATTTGTCACAACCCATCCCCTAGGGCCCGTGCCATGAATACCCAAATCCCGCCTTCTAAAGGACAAGGGCCGGCGACTAGCACCGAAGGCATTAACCTAAAAGTGGGAGACATTTTCCTAATTAATTTTATGCAGAAACACGCCCAACCACATCCCAACACACTGAAAGGGGGAAAACAATATCACTAAAACAAAGCTGAGTGCAAGTACAACTGAAAGTATATGGGCCAAAATAAAAACCCAACAAAGAACTGAAAACAACAAGAACAAAAAGAAAACTCTAATGGCCACTTGCAGAAAACTACACCTAATCGTGAGAGTAGTGAAGCTACTAGAAGCTGAAGTAGTACGTCCTGTCCACCCGGCCCTACTGGGCCCTGCCTGATCCTAGGCCACCAAGTCCACTATCATAGAGTCCGTCAGTTCCGTCTCCGTGAGCACCCCTATCATAACGTTGATCGTCTGCACCATACACAACATGTGTGGGTGAAGCCCGTGTAGGGGTGAGTAACACAATACTCAGTAGGGACCCTAAAATAAAAGGGAAAACCACACAAAATTTTTCAAGTAAATCACGAAACACAGGACAACTCATGCAAGGCATATTCTAGGGTAGTAATAGTAGAATCATCAGTCACGTCGTTGAACAACTCAGATGCTGGAGAAATCCTCCTCTAGTGAGTATAGTGGGCCTACCAAGTCACAAAGAGGTGCTTTCTACTAACCTTGAAATACTTAGGTACTCCTCCCCCATCACATACCATGGGCCTCTAAAGTCATGGAGAGGTGCTTTCCACTAGTCATGGCCAACTGAGGTACTCATCCTAATCATGTACAATGCGCCTAAAAAGTCATAGAGTGGTGCTACTCACCGTGGGACTTCCAAGTCACAAAGAGGTGCTTCCCACTGGGCCAAAAGACATTAGTCTTTAGGTCTTAGCTAGTCGCAGGGTTCTGTACATAGTGTGCTTGGGAGAACCACTCCTCAAGCCCTTCGTCTCATCTGAACTATCACAAAAGTTACCATAGAGTATGCCAAAAGATTTTCCTCATAGAGAGGGTCCCAACATACCCTGGTTCATTTAGATGGACTCGACCCGACCAACCCACCTCAGGGGTCCCACATACCCTGGTTCATTTAGATGGACTCGACCAAACCTGGTGCGGGTCGGGGTCGATCTAGTCTGGCCTGGCTAGTGGGCTAGACCCAGTAGACCTCGCTGGACCCGGCCCGGTTGGCCAAGGGTCTAACCCATTGGGTCACCCAACGACCCAGTCTAGTCTGGCCCAACCCGAAGGGGGAGAGGGTTTGTCCTACCAATGTAGGTTCGGCCTGATGGGTGCTGGTCCGGCCCGCTAGTGCAGGTCTGGCCCGGTGAGCCGCAGGTTCGGCCCACAGGGCGGTTCGCTCCCCACCCGGTTTTCAAGAGGCATATATGTCCCCAAGAGGTGGACCGGTCCGCCTTGCTGGACGTGGCTAGATGCCGTGTACGTCCTCCACCTTTTACCCGTGGTTTACCTCCTCTGCTGCGGTCAGGCGACTATGGCCCATCTCATAGGACATGGATCGGTTCCGCGTTCGTGGCCTTCCAACGTGGTCGAGCGACCACGTCCGTCGCCTACAGACACCGACCCAGCTGACGGATTTTTCCGTTGCGCCGCGGACTTTCCTCCGGCGTGCCATTGTGGCGCGCCGCCTCCCACCCACGTCCAAAACTACGGGCCACCAATGACATTTTCCCCCAATGAGGGTGCCTCAGTTGTCTCTTCTGCGGACCACCGGTTCAGCACTAGTGGTATGTTCTTCCTGCCAATTTCACCTGCATTCTCCATGGAACATTCTATCCACCTCGAAGGTCTCAAATTTGCCTTGCCGTTGATTCAAGAGTTTTTCCACAAAGAAAACCCATAACGGAGGGGCTTGGGCCTTGTTCATGTTGGCCCACGCCCTCTGCATTTTATGTTTACAAAAAAAAGTGAGATCAGAGGAATTTAATTTGAACAAAAAAGATAATTCAATCCCGGATAAAGAAAAACCCAAAGAAGTCACCCTCCCGTAAGAAAGCACGGTCCACAGATTAATTTGTTCGTGGGTTAATCCACGTTCATAATTTTTAAATAAGGATGGGAAAAACTTTAAAATCAAATAACCCCTACCTCTTATGACGTATGATGCCACTTCATTCACCCTAGAGGTATTTAATATGTCGACGTCGCTTTCTAGCTCTGATCTTCGAAAGTCGTCGAAGATGATGAAGTTTCACCTACGTTCGTCATTCTTTGCTGGAGTGGAAGTCCATCAGAGGTTCACCAAAGAATCATCCAAATTTTTAATCCATATTTCCCTAGAACATCAAACTATAAATAGGAGCACATCGTAGCATTCCCATTATGATGCAACGCTACGTCGTTAAACTGTTTTATTTAAGAAACAGAGTTGCTGTTACACGTCATTAAAGCTTCATTACACTGCGAGTTTAATGATCCATTAATGAGCCTCATTTATGTGCATCGTCATCTCCATGTCACTGCCCCGCAACGTTTCCATCCTCCACTCAAAAGTGAGAAAGAAAATAGAATAATTATTTTAAATTCTTTTATTATTTTTATTATTTTTATCGAAAAGTCCGAAAAATAAATTTTCCACTCGGCCCTTTCCAGACGAAGTTAAGTCATTTCTAGGTGAATCCAGGTGTTCTAAATTCAATGGTTCCCTCATATTTTTAATCCAAGAAAAGGTTCAAAATATAGGAAAAACCCCCTCGCATGTTTACTGAATTTACCTAAAAAAAGTTCAAAATTCCAATCCGGGATCTCCGAACCTCGGAATCACATGCCATCAAATTTCACAATCTTAAAATAATTCCATATAATTTTTTTACATGTTAATTTTGAGACATTACATTATCCCCACCTTATGTCTTTACCTCCTCGAAAAAAAAACAAAAACTAAACAAAAAGATTGGGGGTACTAAGCACAAATGTAACACCCCGACCCCAGTTACCCAGAATCGGTGCATTATTACATAACATTGGCATGATACAAGGAATAATTTCTTGAAATACCGATCTGTTTAGTATCCTTGTAAGTACTAAATACATACATAAGTTTTACATTACATCATGAAATAAAAAAAACAACATTGTGTCCCCTTTGAACACTCTTATATCCCTTAACCTATTCCTGCAGGTTAATCGAAATATACTTCTTTGAATCCTGGAAAAAATAAAACACAAGAAAGAGGTGAGATCAGAAGCTCAGTAAGAATAAAAATATAGCAAAAACTGTCATAAATAGGAATAAACATTTAAGGCAATGTATAGGACTATAACATAATCCTTTTAAACTTGAAATTCAGCATAATATGGAAAATATAAATCAGATAATGCCATTTAATTATTCACATGGATATTCTTCTAGTCAAATAATCACATGTAATATCAATATCCAATTTAATAATGATTGAATGCATAATTCCAAACTTCATAACCACATATTCAAGGCCTTGTGCCAAGACTACAAATAATATTTTGTCAAAGACATATGCCAAGACACTAGTTTGTCTCATGAGACCTACCAATGCATCGAGGAGCTATAGCGGGCTCCACCCATCACTTACTAAGTCCAATGAATTCCTCATATGAAAAGGTTTAAACATAACATAAACATTTGTATTAAAACTAGAATATGAAATGTCAATACTTTATCCATAAACCATGAATGGTATAAAAATAACACATCCATAGTCAAAAATATCACAAAACCTTCAATACAGTATGTAATATTTGTATCATAATAAATCATCCTAGATCAAGAATAATATCCCATAAATGATGTTGACATAGTTGAAAATGATCAGTAAAAATCTTTGAGAGAAATATCCCTTTTTCTTGAAAACATTTAAAAGTATCACTATTTATCAAGAAGTTGTTTAAAATAGATTTTTGAATCGAAGTGTCCCATACCACTTTGAAGATTTTAAAAGTAATTTCAATTTTAAAACATTAATGTACATATAAATAAAACCTTAAAACCATTTTTAAAACATGGACATTAACGAGAAAGATTTAGAAGAATAAAATTTTAAAACATTTAAAATGATATTTTAGTTAGAGTTCCTAACCAAATGAGAGACACTTGAATAAAAATAATTGAGGTAATAAAAACTTTATAATATCATGATAATAAATGGATTCATGATATACTATGTCAAAGTACACTATATACACCAAATAAAAGTGAATTGGCGCATACCAACAAAGAAGTCTCAATGGAATGTAAGTTGAGATGAATTCATTTATAAAGACTGTATCCTTAGGTTAAGGATAAATCAATGACATAATTATGTGTGAAAAATACAAATACACTCAATATGATTGTATATTCAGTTTAAATCAATCAGAGGACATTCACACATATTCTTGTAAAAACAACACCATTGACTTGGATGTTTAACTCAATGAATATAAATTGAGTTAAAATTACTCTTATAAAGTTTATATCGATGAATTGAGAATTTATCAATGGAGTTATTATGCATATAAAAAGTATATCCACACAAAGGGGAGTGGAAATTACTAAATAAGTAAATAAATAGTGATTTCACACATAATCTTGAAGTAAAGTAATCAATCAAGTTTGCATAAAACCGAATGAGTGGAAATTGAAATTTGAAATTCCCTTACCGATTTGGTAACATATGAAATATACACCCCATGAAAGAAGTATCATAAAATGATGATGTAAATACCCATAAATTAAAGTATATTATGCAAACAATACAATCATGGTCAGTACATACACCACAGAAAAGGTAATAGTGACAAATTTAGCATGAATCTCACGGGAATAAAAGTGATATGAAAAACCTTTACCACGTAATTTTCCTTAGTATAGGGTAGGTCAACCTCCTGTATAACGGTGAAATAATTTTTATTAAATTATAAAATAACCAAATACATAAATATGATATCATATATGATCTTCTAATATTGCTTTGTTAATGATATTTCAGTAGTATCATTGTTTTGGTTGTTAACTGATTTGTTTTCCTTTATATGTTTTATTACGTAAGTAATGTTTGTTATGTATAGGATATATTTTATTCATATTAAGAATGATATTAAATTCTTAAACATTATTTTTAATCATAAAATGAAAATTATTCTTGAATGATTACGATGGGGAATGAATCTCATTGTGTTCGTGGAGACGGTAAGCTGTATGTATGCACAAGCGAAAATATCATTATATTGATGGTGGAATTGTATGTAATTGGATGTTATATCATATATAAAGAATAATTAACATGTTATATTTATTATTTACATCATTTATACTTATTATTATACCCATCCAAATAATGAAGTGTTTGAATAACAAACTACACCACGACGTGGAGATGGTAAGCCGTACGTACGCACGTATGGTGACTTTGTCATTTATAGGATGGATAGAATAATGGATATGGTTGTAACATATTTATAATAACATCACAGTATGTAGAAGGTACTGGATTTATTATTTTTGAATGTAAACAAAAAAAGAAAGAGGAAGTGGAAGAAGAAAAGAACTTGAAAGAGGGTGGTGAAATTACTACCTCTTCTTCAGGTGTTTCCTTTTGAGTTGATCAAAAGGGATCCTTAGGTTGGATTTATGATCAAAGAAATTCCCCTAGTTTTAAGTTAGGGAAGTTGGAAAGATATTTGGGCAGGGGTTGGCCTATCCAAATGGCTTTGTATGTGTGAAATTAAGAGAATGGGAAGTACCCTTTTATAAGAGAGGTGAGGGTCACTTTAGGAAAAGCTTGAAATATTATTTTATAACAAAATAATTTTCAGTTTATAATGGCTAAAAAATAATTTATTTCTAAGCTAAGGTGGGGATGGGTCGAAATCCTCTAAAAAAATAGGTTTTAGACAAGTTTAGGTTATCATTTTAACCTTATCTTTTAGATTTAACTCTTAGTTAAATAGTTTGACTTTTACTGTGTCTTTATGTATTCTTACACTATATGGTTAATAAACTTACTCTAAACTTCCAAGAGAACCTCAAGTGGTTCATTAATGACATATATAATATTATTTAATCCCTTTTTACTAACCTTATATTTTTAGGAATATTAAATCAACCAATAATATAATATTTTTTTAAAAACTAATTTATGTCAATTTTGACACTATTTGGTATTTTGTTTTTGTGAAAGTCATAACAACATTATCACTTCAAAAAAAATTATCTAATCAACCCTAACATGTCATATTAACCTAGAAATTCTTGGATGACATAAAAACTTTTAAATTCTATTTATTTTAATATTTATAATATAAACTATTTTAATATTTCATTAAGAAGGTAATTACTGCATCATCATTGTGTCATAAATAAATTTAATTATTTAATCTTTAAAAATTATAAATAAAATACCATTATGTATGAAATATTTTTATATTTCTAATAAATATTTATAGTCGAATTTTAGTTCTATATAACCTTATATTAAAAATGGTTTAGTTAATAAACTTTGAATTTAACACTTTTAACTCTTCTTTAAATAAAATAATAATAAATGTCCTAATATAATAAAAGTGGAAATAAAGGATCATATTTTATTTATAAGGTTGTTTTTTTTGAATTACACTTATCCAATCGAATTAGGACATGTGTTAGGGTAATTATAATATCATTTTTACCATTAATTACCCTATTTACTTTTAACCGTGGTAGATAAAAGTCAAAAGTTACTATTCACCAAAAAATATTTTAATCCTATAGAACCACATTTTACTTACAGATATTAATTGTGTCTCTTGTAATTTTGAAATTAAATTAATAGAAGTGGTAAAATTAATTTTTATGCAAATTTGCAAATGATCCTAGAAGATGGGTAAAAGACGGTAAAAAGTTCAATAAAAATTTATACATCTAATTTTATTATAAAATGACTCCAATGAATTAAATTGAAATTATATAAATATTATATATCTATTTTTACTTAAAATAAATTTAAATAAAATAAATAATTATTTAAATAAAAAGTCAGTTTTAAACAATAACACAGTATTTTTCACTATTCATCAAAAATTGAATGTTTTCGGTAAAATACCAAAAATTTACCCTAAGATAATTTTGATATTCTGAATAAAAAAATGAATTCTATTTTACCAAATTCAAAATATAGAAGTTTAATTAATTAATTTAAAATTAATTCTCGTTGTCAAAACCGAAAAGCGAGTTTTTAGAAAGTAAAAACTTTCAAAAGACTTACATGTGTTTATATCAAATTTAAATGTGAAATTATTTATAATGACCTAAATTGTATTAAATGATAAAAATATCATCTAATTATACTTACAAACCTTTCAAATTCATAATTTAACACTATAATTTTTTTTTATTAAAAAAGTTGTTTTCAATTAAAATTTAATATTTTTCAATATTTATCAAAATAAGAAAGTTATCAGAAAAGTATCAAAAATTTATCCAAAATAAATTTTTTATGTCCTAATTCTAAAGAAGAATTTAATTTCATTAAATTGAATATATAAAAGTGTCAAATATTGGTTTTAAAAATGGTTTTCCATTAAATGGTGGTAAAATTACATTTTTTGAAATATATTTCTTTTATCTGAAAATTGAATTTGTTCTTATATTATATCTAAGAAACACATAATATGGATTCTAAAATTATATGGAGTATATAAAATTAAAAATTCAGTTAATACTATTCATAACCTCTTTTTGAACAGCTAGTTTGGTAAGTCGTGGTGCGCTCGAACTCGGTGTTGCGTGTAGTGCAAGCTATTGAATTACTTTAAAGAAAATAACTTACTATGAAATCCTGGGGTGTTATAATGAATCTGAGACTCTTGCTCCCATATGCTCTCCTGTAGATTCTCGTGCTTCCATTAGACGCACACTAGGGGAATTGACCACCTGCGTAGGACCCGTTCTCGTCGATCCTCTATCTCTACTGGGAACTCCAAAAATGTCACCCCATCTTTAGTGTCTAGATCTCCCCAGTTGATGATGTGCGATAGATCATGGGAGTAACTCCTCAACTATGACACATGGAAAACATAATGCACCCAATGCATCTGTGGGGGAAAAGCTAGGCGGTATGCCACCTCGCCAACTCTGCTCAGGATCTGAAAAGGTCCGATGAACCTCAGAGATAGCTTGATTCCCCGACCAAATATCTCCTCATCAGGGTGAGACCTGAAGGAACACATAATATCCCTCCTCGAACTCCAAGGGTCTCTGTCTCCTATCGGCATAAGACTTCTACCTACTATGTGCAACCCTCTTATACTCTTGGATGATCTGCACCTTCTTGGTGGTAGCCCATATCAACTCTTGACCCACGAATGTCGACTCCCCTGGGTCTATCTAGTATATGGGTGATCTGCAAGGCCGCTCGTAAAAGGCCTTGAATGGTGTCATGCCAATGGTGGAGTGATAGCTGTTGTTTTATAAAAACTCTACCAGTGGAAGATAGTCCTCCCAACTACGACCAAAGTCAAGGATGCAAGCACAAAGCATGTCCTCCAAGGCTTGTATGGTATGGTCTGTCTTACCATCCATCTGGGGATGAAAAGTTGTGCTCAAATGTAGCTATGTCCCAAACGCCTCCTATAATACCTTTAACAACCAGGACGTAAAACGAGTATCATGATCTGAGACGATCATCGAAGGCACCCCATGAATCAGCACTATCTTCTGGATGTAGAGGCATCCCAAGCCCTCTACCGATCCCTACTTCCGGATGGGTAGGAAGTGAGCCAACTTGGTGAGTCGGTCAACAATCACCCAAATAGAGTTGTGAAATCTAGGCGTACGTGGTAACCCCATCATGAAGTCCATCGAGATACCATCTCATTTCCACTCCGGTACCTCGAGTGGCTGAGTCAAGCCTACTGGAACCTGGTGCTCAACCTTCATTTGCTGAAAAGTGAGACATCATGAAACGAATTCAACCACTGGTTTCTTCATCCCTGGACATTAGTAATAATTCTATAGGTCTTGGTATATCTTTTCCACACTAGGATGTACCACCATAGGGGAAGTATTGAACTCCCTCAATACCTCCTCCCACAACGCTACTGGTACTAAGGTGCATCCTTTGAAAAGGGTGACATTCTCCCCACCTATCAAAGATCCATAAGGAGCCTGTCCTGAGGATAACTGAGCACATTGGGACTCACAGTCAACATCCACCAGTTTTGAATCCCTAAATTTCTATAAGAGTTGGGGAGTAACAATCATCAAATGAAGATAAGATCCTCCTCCATCATCCACAAAGGATATCTGCATCGCGGCTAACTGCTCTGTCGCCTCACTCAGCAGCTACAAACCGGTCCTCCTGCTGAGTGCGTATGCCACCACATTACCCTTTCGAGGAGTATAGACTATCTTGAAGTCATAGTCCTAGAGAAACTCTAGACATCACCCCTATCTCAGGTTTAGGTCATTCTAGAAGAAGATATACCTGAGACTCTTGTGATCGGAGTAAATAGTGAACTACTCACCCATCAAGTAGTGTCACCACATCTTCAAGGAAAAGACCACTACTGCTAACTCCAGTTACTGGGTCGCATAGTTATTCTCATGATGCCTCAACTACCATGAGCCATAGGCAATCACCACTTGCTCCTGCATCAGGAAACAACCGAGCCCGGTCCCTGATGTGTCATAGTAAACTGCATTCCCAACGCCCTTTGGTAGTCTCAATATGGGGGCACTATTCAGTATCTACTTGAGATCCTAGAAACTCTGTTGGAATTTATCCATCCACACTAAGGGCTATCCCTTCTATGTCAATGCTAATAAGGGTGATGCTACCCATGAAAAGTCTGGTACAAACCTCTGATAGTAACCATCCAAACCTAAGAAACTCTGCACCTCAGTCACTCTCCTGGGTGGCTCCCAAGAAAGCACCACATCTATCTTCGCTGAATCTACTACAACTCTACCCTATGAGATGACGTGTACTAGGAAATGGACCTCTTGAATCCAAAACCAACACTTCGATAGCTTACCATAAAGTTGGTGCTCTCGGAGTGTATCCAGGACTATCCAAAGTTGTACAACGTGATCCTCCTCTAATGCTGAGTACACCAAGATTTCATCGATGAATACCATGATGAAATGATCAAGGTTGGGATGGAAGATCCTATTCATTAGGCCCATGAACACTACTAGGGAAATGGTCATGCCGAAAGGCATCAACAGGAACTTATAGTGGACATACCGGAACCTAAAGGGTGTCTTCAGTATATCCTCGTCTTGTACTCAGAGCTGGTGATAGCATAATATGAGGTTTATCTTTGAGAACCACTTCGGTCCCTTCAACTGGTTGAAGAGGTTATCAATTATCAGCAGCGGACACTTATTCTTCACAATTTCTTGGTTCAGGCACCATAAGTCCATGTAAAACCTCAAACCCCCATCTGCCTTCTTGGAGAAAAGCACTGGGGCTGCCCATGATGAAACTATAGGCCTTACAAAACCCTTCTACTAAAAGTCCTCCAGCTGTAACCTCAGCTCGTGAAGATCTGCAGGAGCCATTCGATATTCCGGTGTGGATATTGGTGTCATCCCAGGGTATAGGTCGATATAGAAGTCTACCTCTCTACAAGGAGGTAGCCCTAGAACCCCGTCAGTAAAAACATCCTCATACTCTTCCACCACTATAGGGAAGCTTGGACTCCTCTCCTCTACTACAATGAGGGTGAGGGTATCCAACTGGTGAGTGATAACCTGTACCTTCCTCCAAGAGAGTTTGTCCTGCACTGCATGGTTTTCCTTATCACTAGTGAAGGAAAACCTAGTTCCATCTCCACGGACACATCGCACTACAAGACTAAAACAATCGATCTGAGCATAGACCGTGGATAACTAGTACATGTCCAAGATAACATCGTAAGGCCTTGACACTGATACTATGAGATCCCAGCCAAATCTATCACCCCCTAGAGTAATCTCACACCGCTAACATCTTCGTGTAATCGTCTAATCCCCTCTCGTAAGAGTCTCTAGCCGTAAGGATCGAGCCAACGACTCCACCAGAATCTCTGAGATTTGAATGATAGTCATGGAAAGGAAGGAGTGACTAGAACCCGTGTCTATAAGTACTGTAGCTATAGCGGAGAAGACACAAATCATACCTCAGATCATCTCTGGAGTGCCGTAGTCATAAGCCTATACTACCTGGAGCTAAGCTCACCCTTGTCCGTTTGCTCCCTAAGGTTGGGGTGGACCACCTTGGGGTGGTGGCAGTAACACCTCGAACTATCGCCCACCGCCCATTGCTTGGCCAGCTCCCCTTCCACATCTGCCACCCTGCAGACCTCCTCGCTTGAACCACTGCCACTGCCTTGGCGGTCCCTCGACCGTCTAATGGTCATCTTATGGTGGGCCGGGCAGTCACATGCCATGTGTCCCTACCCGCCGCATGAGTAGAAAAGACTTTCCCCTGTATGACTCCCTCTGACCTGGGAGCCTCGCACTGCCGACCCTAAGTCCTAGGGTTGGCCTGTGAAAGACCCGGCCTGCTTGGGCCCACGCGTCTATTGTCTGCTGCCTTCCAAAGACTCTACCGCCTGGGGTCTGTTGGTAGCTCTAGCTGCGTGTTCCTTCTCCACCAAGAAGATATCCATCAGAAGGGATCACTACAACACCCCTTCCTAGGTAGGGATGCAGAGAGACACCACCAAAGCCCTGATCTCCCACTTGAGTCCCTGCTCAAAGGCTTGAGCCCTGATGAAAGGGTCTTGCACCATATCTATGGAGTAGAGGGAAAGATCCATAAACCTTGCATAGTAATCGACCACCATCATGCTATCCTGCTATAGGTGAATCAACTCCTGGATGCACATAGAGCACAAAGTTGTAGGAAAAAACTCCTCTTGGAAAATCCACTTAAAGTCAACCCAAGTGTGGGTCACCTCATCGTGAGTCTCGATGTTCAAAATCCACCATATACCTAATGAGCCTGGTAGAAGGATCGCTACCAATATTTCCATCTAGTCAGGCAGTGTCCTCACTAAGTGGAAGACCCACATTACAACCTCCATTCAATCCTCAATGACCTGAGGATCCATATCTCCCTTGAACCTAGGAGGTCTCTATCTCTGAAACTCACGTAGGGAACTGAGCCTAAAAACCTCCTCTAATGGAATCGCTGGAAGTAGATGCTGACCATCAGGTGGTGGTATCACTAGTGCACCACCCGGTGGGGCCATTTCAAGAACTGGTCCCTAAACAGACACCTCGTCGCTAGGCGGGCTGTCCTCACAACCTCGTATCAGGATCCTGACTAGTCATCTATGTAGAGGAATACTGAGATATATCAATATGTACCGTGGTTATAAGGTTATACCTAGTGAGATAACTCTTTATTCAAAATAAGGATACACTTATGCAACTAGTGTTTTCATGTATTGATCTGAAAACAGAATTCAAGGTCCTAGTGTATGGATATGTTAACCGCCGCACCAACACTGGACTCCCCGAATCTGAAAGTCGGACTCACAACACTTAACATTGTTACCCCAAAACAAAACATAGACTCTTGGTCTTTGTGTTAGGAACAACCGTCTCTGATACCACTTTGTCACGAATCATACCTTGGGGCCCATGCCGTAACTACCCCCAGCCCACCTCCTGAAGGTCAGTGGCTGACGACTAGCGCCAAATGAATCAACCTGCAAGTGGGAGGAATTTTTCTGAGTACCTGTATGCACAAACACACCCAACCACATCCCAACACACTGAAAGGGGGAACCCGTATAAGTAAAACAAAACTGAGTGCAAGTACAACTGAAAGTATGTGGGCCAGAATACAAACCCAATAAAGAACTGAAAACAACAAGTACAAAAAAAACTCTGATGGCCACCTGCTGAAAACCCCACCTGATCATGAGAGTAGTGAATCTACTGGAAGCCGAAGTGTTAAATCCTGTCCGCACGATCCTATTGGGACCCACTTGGTCCTAGGCCACCAAGACCACCGTCGTAGCATCCGTCAGTCCCATCTCCCTGAGCACCCCTATCGTAACATTGGTCATCTGCACCAGACACAACACATGTAGATGAAGCCCGTACAGGGGTGAGTAACACAGTACTCAGTAAGGACCCCAAAACAAAAGGGAAAACCACACAACAATTCTCAAGTAAAGAACTAAACACAAGACATCTCACACCATTTATATTCTAGGGTAGTAAAAGTAGCATCATCAGTCATGTCTTCGAACACATCAGATGCTGGAGAACTCATCATATAGTGAGTATAGTGGGCCTACCAAGTCACGAAGAGGTTCTTTCCACTAACATTGGACTACTTAGGTACTCCTCCCCCATCACGTATTGTGGTCATGAAAAGTCAAGGAGAGGTGATTCCCACTAGTCATGGCCAACTGAGGTACTCATCCTAATTGCATACCATGGGCCAAAAAAGTCACAGAGAGGTGCTTCCCACAATAGGCCTTCCAAGTCACAAAGAGGTGCTTCCCACTGAGCCAAAAGTCAGTAGTATTCAGATCTCATCCCGTCATAGGGTTCTATAAGTAGTGCACTTGGGAGAACCACTCCTCAAGCCCTTATTCCCATCTGAACTATCACGACAGTCACCATAGAGGATGAAAAAATATCTGACTCATAGAGAGGGTCCCAACGCCGCAAACGACTCATCAACCGGACACACTGTTAGCAAGATACAAACATTTTAATAACCAGGGGACCGGTTGTAACGGGGCTCAGTCTGACTCGGTCAGACCGACCTGACCAACCTAGCCCAAGGGTTCCACATAACCCGATTCATTTATATGGACTTGACCCAACCTAGTGCGGGTTGGGGTCGGTCTAGTCTGGATTGGCCAGTGGTTCAGGCCCAATAGGCCTCACTGGACCCTGCCCGGTTAGCCAAGGGTCCAGCCCGCTGGGTCGCCCGACGACCTAGTCTAGTCCAGCCCAGACTAAAGGGGGCGTGGGTCCGGCCTTCTGGTGCTGGTCTGGCCCGCCGGGTGTGAGTCCGACCCGGTGAGCTGCGGGTCCGGCTCGCTAGGCAGTTCGCGCACCACCTGGTATCTAAGAGGCGGACCGGTCTACCTCGCTGAATACGGCCAGATTCCATGTCTGTCCGCTGCCTTTTCCCCGTGGGTCGCCACGGGGGGCTCTTCTGCCGCAGTCGGGAGACCGCATCCCATCACGCAGGACATGGATCTATGCCACGTTTGCGGCCCTCCGACGTGGTCGAGCAACCGTGTCCGCTGCCTCTAGTAGCTGGCCTAGTTGGTGGCTTCTTCCACTACACCGTGGCCCTTCCTCCAGTGCACAGTCGTGGAGTGACGCCTCTCACCCACGACCACTACGTGGGCCACCACCAGTAGTCGCCGCTACCACCACCTATGTCGGTGCGTCAGCGATCTCTTCTGCAGACCACCGGGTCCGCACCAGTGGTCTGTTCTTCGTGTCGTTTTCACCTACATTCTCCAGGGAATATTCTCTCCACCGTGAAGATTTCAAATTTTCCTTACCATCAATTCGAGAGTTTGGCCACGAAGAACACCCATGACGGAGGGGCTCGGGCCTTGTTCGTGTTATCCCACAACCTCCGTGTTAGAAGTTTACAAAACAAAGGAGGTCCAAAGATTTTAATTCGAACAACAAAGATAATTCAATCCCGAATAAAGAAAACCCAAAAGAAGTCACCCTCATGCAAGAATGCATGGTCTGCAGATTAACCTATTTGTGGGTTAATCTGCGTTTATCATTTTGAAATAAGGATAGGGGGAAATCTAAAATCAAACAACACCTACCTATTATGATGTTTTATGCTGCAACGTTATCCCTCGAGTGATTTAAGATGCCGACGTCGCTTCCCAGCTCCAATCTTCAAAAGGCATCGAAGATGATGAAGTTCTACCGGGGTTCTTCTTTCTTCACTGGGGTGGAAGTTCATCATAGGTTCTCCAAAGAATCCTCCAAATTTTTAATCCATATTTCCCTAGAACATCAAACTATAAACAGGATCATGTCACAGTGTTCCCATTATGATGTGATGCTGCGTCGTTACATTGTTTTATTTAAGAAACATCGTCGCTGTTACGCGTCATTAAAGTGTAGTTACACTATGAGTTTAACAAGAAATTAATTAGAATCATTTATGTGCATTGTCACTGCCATGTCGATTCCCCAAAGAGTTTCCATCCTCTACTCAAAAGTGAGAAAGAAAATAAAATAATTCTTTTTAAATTATTTTAGTATTTTTCTCGAAAAGTCCTAAAAATAAATTTTTCACTCGGCCTTTGCTGGCCAAAGTTAAGTCATTTCTAGAAGAATCCTAGTGCTCTAAATTCAATGGTGCCCTTATATTTTTGATCTAAGAAATGATTCAAAATATAGAAAAAACCGCTCACACGTTTACTAAACATACCTAAAAAAAGTTCAAAATTCCATTCCGGGCTCTCTGGACCTCGGAATAACGTGCCATTGAATCTTGCAGTCTTGAAATAATTCCATATAAATTAGTAAAAAAAAATTTACACTGTAATTCTGAGATGTTACATAATTGATGATATCCAAAATGAAGGTCAATCTTGGAAAGTATTGAGCTCCATGCAGTTGATCAAAAAATTCATTAATATGGGGTTGATGATACTTGTTCTTGATTGTGATCTTGTTCAATTCCCAATAATCAATGAAAATTCTCATTAATCCATCTTTATTCTTAATAAAAATAACATTTTCACCCCAAGGTGACACACTTGGAAGAATAAATCACTTTTCAAGATTCTCCTAGAGTTTCTTCTTTAATTCTTGCAACTCAATCGGGGATATTATATATAGAGTCTTTGAAATATTTATTGAACCATGTATGAGTTCTATTGATAATTAAACTTCATTATGTAGTGGAAGACCAAAAAATTCTTTTGGAAAGACATCAACAAACTCTCATACAGTAAGGATATCATTGATGTTGAGTTTATCCCCAACCATATAAGATAAACACCCCTTTTGAATAGAAACCAATACCCATATAATGGATGTGATTTTCATTGGAAGTCCATATTTATCATCTCACTTATAGAAGATCATAGGTTGGTTCAGAATATAAAACATGATTTCACTTCCTTGATAATTGATGTGGGATTTTTGTAAATAAATACAATCCATTCCCAAAATAACATCAAATTCAACCAGAGGGTGAATAAAAATATTTGTGGGAAGTATATTCCCACAAAATTCAACCAGAGAAGAATCATAGAATTGAGATGTGATCATCATACCATTAGAGTTTTTCATTTTTAATTTATGATCTAATCATTGGGGTTTAATTTTGATACCCTTATAAAATTATCTTGATGTAAAAGATTGGGTAGATCTACAAACAAATAAGACATTAATAGTTCTAGAGTGGATGGTAATTGTACCATTGAGTACTTCATTATCATATTCCACATCACCAATATTGATTACATGATATATCCCCTTATCTCTAGGATTAAGAGGTTGCTGATGTATATAATCGTCATTAACCTTCGATTTTGAAAAATGGTTAATATAATGACCATACTCTTTGCATTTGAAATGCTGAGGTGTGGGTGGGTCATTTTATGGTTCCTTTTCGTTGTTCATTTCATTGACTAGTCTCTTCACATCACTTAAACATTTTATTTCCCAATGAACTTATTTTCCACACTTAAAACATTCACCAATAAACTTAATAAAATTTCCACCATGTTTCCTTCCACACTTCAAGCATAAAGGAAATATCATCTTCTTATCTCCATGATTTTTAGATTTTTTTTAAATTCATTCTTTATTTTCATATCAAAACCAAGAGATTGATGGGTAACTCCAACATTCATTTCCAATTTTATAGAACATAAAATGATTTATTTATATCCATTGAAGTCTATTATGTCTAATGGACTTAAAAGGCTTGTTTTTAAGACACCGAAGAATCAATCAACCTTACATTTAGGGTGGACGATAATACTAGAAGCGTAACTCAAAATTATTTTAAAATTTTATTCATAGGTATCAACAGAGTCATCATTATTCTGATTAATCTCAAGGAATTCCTTCTCTATTTTCATATGAATAATATAAGGAAAGTACTTATTGAAAAATAATATCTTAATCTCATCCCACTCCATGGATTAAATTTCTTTATATTGCCTCATATTCTTGATAAGAGTCTACCATTGATCCTATTTTCCTTTCAAGTGATAGACAACCAAAATGAATATTTCATGGCCAAGATACTAGAGAATGGAAAATATATTTTAAATGGTAGTGATACATTAATCAGTAACTAGTGGATTAGTGGAACCATTGAAATAATGTGGACGTTGCCTCAAGAATTACTTAGCATAACTTTGTTCCTTTATTTTCTCATTTGGAGGTTTAGTAGGATTCATAGTTTGAGAAAGTTGTGTGATCATGGTAATGATATTTTTCATTCCTTCTCCCATAACATTTAGTTTCTTATGAGGATAATCATTACATTTTCCATCACATTCAATATTGAAATGATTCTTTTAGATTCCATACATTGATTAAAACTAAAAAACATAGTGTGAGAAATAATAATCATAGTAGAAAACAACATAACCAAGAAAAATAATTTATAATATTTCTAAATTAGGACACCTTATTTTAAATCTATGAAACATTAAGTTTAACCATGGTCATCCATTATAAAAACATTAGGATGTTATCCTATACTTAGAATTATCCCTAGGATTTTTATTAATTTTTAACATCCCAGTTTCCAAAGGTTAAATATACTTTTCTCTGATTGAAACTGAATCGACCCATACTTTTCATACATATATATTTCATCTTTTTAGATGAATATTCAATACATAACATAATTATCCACAATAAAATCATATAGGCCTAGTGAATTTGGAAAAATTGATACAAAATCAAATGGTTTATAAGAGATATACACCATCTCACACATAGTTATTCATAACTATAACTCTTCTAAGACATATCATACTTAATAGATTTCTTCATAACCTAGGGGAAGGAAACATAAGAAAGAGGTGAGATCAGATGCTCAATAAGGGTAAACAATGGATATATCAACATAACATGAGTATAAGGGAATAATAAATTTATTATAACATTAAAAAAGCATACCCCTTGCATCATAGATCAAAATATTAATTCATGGAATAATGCTCGGCAGTTTATAAGATAAGAATGATAAAGGAATCAAATAACATGAGCTATAAGAGTATAAAATTGGCATAAAAAATTAGTTTTTGGAAAACAAATAATCATAGAAAATCATTTCCTTATTAGTTAATGATTATTTATAAGACTATCATAGTGGATTCGGTTTACTCCCAAAACCATCATAGTAGTCAAGGATCACTCCCAAGACTATCATAATGGATTGAGTTCACTCCATAAACCATCATAGTAGTCAAGGTTCACTACCAAGACTATCATAGTGGATATATTCCCTTAATTAACTGGGTTTACTTTCAATTCTAGTCCTATTTATCTCATGAGATATCTATTTTTACCAATTCATTAGAGGGATATATAATTTTAGGACCACTAATCACATAATTAAAATCATACATATGTGTGTTATAATATCATAAAATATTAATCATATCAAATCCCATGAAAATAAATGAATTTCATAAATATTTTATCATGGCATGATCCATGGAAATAGAACGAGTTTTATAAACATATTTTTATCATAATCATAAACCATCTAGAGAAAGAATACAAATTTTATCATTGCATCATATCCATAGTAAAACCTAAGAAACCTTAAAGGATGTCATATTAGTATAAAAATGTCTTTAAAACATCAATTAGAACATTTCCTGATCAAAATACCATTTCATCTTTGAAACAACTTATTGAAAAACTAAAAATTTACCAAATATTAATGAAATTAATTTTCTTTTAAAAATACTTAAAAATTTATAATGTAATCTTCAAAACCCAGAGTGGTCATTTTGGTGGGAAATTCTGTTAATGCTTTATAATTTAAAAGAAAACATTCCTTTCAATTTTTTTTAGAAAAAGTTAAAATGTAATTCATTTAGAAAATGATAAGAAAATTCATTTAATTTTTTTAAAAAAAATTAAAACACGTGTAAAAATGAATTTAAATAATCAAAAATGATTATGGTTACATAATATATATAATATTAATCATTATATAAATATCATATATATTAATTATATACATATTTATATTCATCCATAAAAGTAGATATAGACAAATGAATTATATCATTCATGGAGACGGTAGGTCATACATATGCATGAACGCTGTATTCAATTTTCAAAAAAAAGATAAATAATAATTAAACTTTATAGAATCATTATTATATCATATATATCATATATATCATATATATTCATTAAATATATCCTTATTACAATCCAATTAAAACAAAAATTAAAAATGAATCACATCGCTTCGTGGAGGTGGTAGTCCACACATACACATGAGAGACGTTGTCATTTTCAAATGGATTGTAAGCTAAGAAGGTAGATGTGATATTATGATTCTAGAAGAATAATTGTTTCATTATTATTATATATAAAATTTAAACCCATCATAATAACCATTCATGAAATACGATAATGAAAAATGAATTATATCACTACGTGGAGATGGTAGGCCATATGTACGCACGAGCGATAATTTTACTTCCCATTTGATGGGAAAGTGGGTGTATAATGATGATTTAATAATCATAATAAAATTTAATTATATTTCGTATACTTAATTTATTATTTTATTATAAATACCATAGATTTAGTGGTGGTAAGGAAGAATTAAAAAATAAAGTGATCAGTTAAGGTGATTACCACTTCTTTGAAAGAACTCCTATAATGTTGAGTCAATAAGGTTCTCCTTATGACTTTTTCCATTCCTTCATTCATGGGAGAGATTGATAAGTCATTAAGGTTTCTTTATGACTTTACCATTACTCATGTTTTAAAAATCACAAACACCTTTTCCTAAGGAAAATGTCATTTTACCCCTGTTTTACTTCCATAAGGAAAATTTCCTTCCCAAAGGAAATTTACCCCTACCTTGTTTTCATTATTCATATCAATATTTTTCTTAAGTATAAAAATCAGATACAAATCTAAAATCTTGGAATTGTATAATACTTATACATGAAGCATTCTGTTTTAGGATATGAATTTTGGATACGAACTCTAATGAATTTCCACTCCGAATTCTGGATATGAACTCTAATGAAGTTCAACTCCGAATTCTGGATACGAAATCTCATGAATTTCCACTCCGAATTCTAGATACGAACTCTCATAAAGTTCCACTCCGAATTCTGATTATGAACTTCTACTAGTTCGACTCTAAACTTCTATGAGTTCGACTCCGAACTTCTACTAGTTCGACTCCGAACTTCTATGAGTTCGACTTCGAACTTCTACTAGTTCAAATCCGAACTTCTATGAGTTTGACTCCGAACTCTGTAAGTTCAGGTTCCAAATTCTTGTGAATCTAGACTTTAAATTTCCTTAGTAATTCAGACTCCAGAATTCTATAGAATTTAGGTTCTGAATTCCTACAAAACAGAATCCAAATATCTCTTTATTATAGACTTCGAATTATATTTTTTAATTAGACTACTAACTTTCATACTTTTCTTACATTCCAAAATTTTATTTAATTTCATTCCAAACTTCAGTTTTACTTATGCTTATACTTTTTCTAATATAAAATGATGTAGTTCCTTCAGTTATCAACTAACCATTGGTTGAGTGACATGTATACAGGTCCCTCTAAAATTCAAGGAGAAATATGAACATCAGAGGAGGGAGACGACCGTTGGAGCTTCACCTATAAATAGGAGATCATTTGAAAAGAAGCTACAACTTTTACAGAACTCTGACATCTATGCTTAAATGTTGTTGAAGTGATTTCTAAAGAGAGAGGCTCTTATCAACTCTCAAGATTTGTTTAGAAAGTTTGAACAACTTGTTCAAACTTTGCCTTGTGCAGATTTGATTCGTGTGACTCTGATTGTTGTTGTGTACAATCGAGGGCTTCTGGGGATAGGAAGACAGAGGTTCCAACACCTTGAAGTTGAGGGCTTCCTTGCTGAGGAAGACAAAGGTTCCTACTACCTGATAGTTAAGGGCTTGCGGGGATAGCAAGACATACTCTGATCTTCGTATCGAGGGCTTACCCTAGTGTGGGTAAGACAGACTTTCTTGAAAGTATAAATCAAGGGACCTTTATCCAAGGTTGTTGGATACCCTTCTCTTTGGGATAATAGAGTTTATACTTGTTACTTATTTTTGTTACAAGTTTTTCCGCTACATTTTGTATTGTTGATGAAAGTATATTATCTTATACTTTCTCATCCTTGTACTCTGATATAGTTCGATTCTATACACTTTAAGGTAGAATCTTAATCTTTGTAACTTTTTTTAAGTTTCATTTTAGGAATCAATTTTCCGAAATCTTGAAAGTCTTTAGAATTCATAGAGGTATTGTGAATTATCTTGTTTAACCTTGTTAAACATAACCATCCTAAAAATTTCCTAAGGGAATTTTTAAAAAGGTACAATTAACCCCCCCTCTTGTATCTGAGAATCTCATTCTTATTTCGATCCTACATTTGGTATTATAGAGTATATCATACTCAATTACTTACCATACTAACAATTGGTATCAGAGGATTTGGTTCAATCTAAATTAATCTCACGATTAGATTCAAAAGGGAATTCTCAGATTCACATTTTCCGGATTCATATTTTTTGGAATCTATTTTTCGGATTCATTTTTCACAAATTCGTTCAAAATCATTTTTCAAAAATTTAGAATCATATAGTTTGGATTCATATATTTTTTTCGGATTCAGTTTTTCTTAGAGTTACAATATCTAATTTATTGCTTAGAATATTTTCCTCTAGTTTACAAACTCATGCTACTAACAAGTTTGTGTGCCAAAGATTTTCTTAAGAATGGCAGGATTGAATGTTGGATCCATTGATAATATCAATCTAACCAGACCACCAATTTTTAATGGTAATGATTATGAATACTGGAGAGATCGCATGAAGACTTTCATTATCAGCACTAGAGTTGAAAATTTTGTTATGATTACTGGTGGATAAAAAATCCCTGATAAAGAAGTAAGTGCCTTTACAAATCAAGAAAAACATGATTACCAACTCAACTATAAGGTATGAAATAATTTACTTTGTTTAATTACTAGGAACATATATAGCCAAATGTCTTCTTGTGAAAAAACTAATTTTATATGGAAGAAACTTGAATTTACACATTTTGGTACATATAAAGTGATTGAGACTGGAAGATCCATACTTAGAGCTGAGTATCATGGTTTTAATTTTCCTTATAGAGAACCAATTTGTAAGGTGCAACAGATATTCATGACTATCGTGAATAGATTACAATCAATGGGAGAAAAAGGTCTAGATGATGAAGCCCTTGTTGACAAGATCATAGATATTATGCCTAATGAGTGAGAATCAAAGAGAACTACTATCGATGAAAACAGAAAGGTTACTCAAATTTATCTTGATGAAATATTTGGAACTCTTCTTCAGCATGAGACTAGAATGAAGAGAGATGCTGACAACATAAAGAAGAAGAATGAAAATGGAATTGTAGATTTTACTACAAATTAAAATCACATGAAAGCTAAGACTCATGAGAGAGTTACTAGATCCAAGTCTAAGAAGGTTATTATCCAATCCGAATCTAGTGAGAGTGAAGTCTCAGAAAATGAGTTAGCTAATCTTGCTTGAAGGATGAACAAGATAGTTGGACAGAGAAATTTTCAATCCAAGTATAAGAAGAAGGAAAGGAAAGATAAAAAAGATTTAGAGGTCACATGCTATGAATGCAAGAGAGCTGGACACATAAGACCTGATTTTCCTATGATCAAAAGAAAAGAAAGAAAAGAGAGGCATTCTGAAAGGAATAGAAAGAAATATTACAGTTCCAAAGCTAAGAAAGTGTTGAAAGCCAATGACACATGGAGTGCTAGTGGTGGAGACTCCTCAGATGAATCATCGGATTATGAATCTTCTGGATAGAAGAATCTTGGACTTATAGCCAAGCTACCTATTGATAATAATTGCTTGATGGATAAGGTACACAATGCTTAATCAATGACCAATGTTTCTTTGAATGCTAATGATATTAAATATTATAACTCTTCTAATGAATAAGCCTCTTCTGATGAAGATAATACTTTACCTACCTATGAAGAAGTTTCTAGGTTTTCCAAACTTCTTGAAAATGAGAATTCAAAACTCATGAAAAATCTCGATAAGGAAAATTCTAGGAATTTTATTCTTACTAAGGAAATATCAGATCTTTCTAAAGATCTTGATAAGAAAAATGACGATTTTGAAAGTATTTCAAAAAATATTAAGGAAGTAAGTTCTGAAAAGAATAATCTTTCTAAAGAACTAGAAAATGTAATTTCTAAGAAAAATGTTTTCGAGCCTAGCTCTAGTCCAAATGTTTTTGAAGACAAGAACTTAGTTATTAAACTAAAATCTGAAATATTTTCCTTGAGTAAGTGTTTGTCAAACTTTAACCTAGGTAAAGAAAATTTTGATAAAATGTATTCACAAATCCAACCTCGAAGGAATACTTCTGGTTTTGGTTACACAAGTTCTAAACCGATTTTTAGTAACAAATACTTTGTTCCTAAAAGTGCCCCATTATGCACAAAGTGTCAATATAGTGGTCACTGGGAAATAATTGTTCCCTAAACAAAACCCAATCCTTAGGATTTCATAAGGATTATTTTTCAAAGAAGATGTGGGTACCCAAAATTTTACTTTCTGAAATTTCCGGATCCAAACAAGTCTGGATTCCGAAAACCTAACTTTTTCTTATTTTCAAGAAAATAGGGAAAGTACCAACAACAATACATGGTACATGGATAGTGGATGTTCCCGACATATGGCTGGTAACAAAGACTATTTTGAAAATATTATCAAAACTAAAGGAGGAAAAGTAACTTTCTGAGATAATGCTCAGGGATAAATTATTGGTATAGGTAATATCATTATTCTTGGAAAAACTTTGATTTCAAACATTTTATTTGTTAAGGGTATTAAGCACAACCTCATAAAAATAATTTAATTATGTGATGAAGGCTACCTTTTGAATTTTAGGAATGATAAGTGCCTAGTACACAATTCCAAGGAAGAGTTTATTCTTGTAACAACCCGAGATTTTATGAAAAATATTCTTTTTAATTTTATTAATGTCTTGTGTTGTACGATACACCAAAAGAAGATTGCACAACACACATCCTTGACTTGCCTTTCATTACACGCAATCGCGACCTTCCTCGATAGCGTGTGTAGTACGCAATACCGAGTTTCACTAAACAACGATATGCTATTAAAATATTATTATAACTAGCCGTTATGAATAGTAATAACCACATTTTAAAATTTTAGAAATTTTAGCTCTCAAAATTGACTTCATTTTTGGATTCGGAGTATCGAATTTAGCCTAAGGTGAAATTTTGGTACTTTTCGGATAACTTTCATATTCCGATGAATAGTGAAAATTACTAAATTGTAATTAAAAACAACTTTTCTTAATCAAAATAATTAATAGTGACAAATTATTAATTTGAGTGGTTTTAAAGTATATTTAGAATATATTTTTACAATTTAATACAATTTTGGTCATTGGATGTAATTTCACATGTAAACCAGACATAAACAACTGTCAATCTTTTTGATAGATATTGTTTCTTAAAAACACGCTATTTGTTTTAACAGCGGGATTTAATTATAAAATTAATTAATGCAACTTCTATGTTATGAATTTGGTAAAATAGACTTCATTTTTTAATTCGGAATATGAAATATAGCTTAGGATGAAATTTTGGCATTGTTCTGAAAAACATCAATTTTTGATGAATAGTGAAACTACTAAGTGGTAGTTAAAAAACTGAATTTTTCATAAAACTTAATTTTACCGCTTCTGTGAATGGAATCTCAAAAATCTGAGAGACACAGTTGATGTCAGTAAGTAAAATGTGGTTCAATGAGATGAAAATAATTTTTGGTGAATAGTAACTTTTTACTTTTATTTACCACGGTTAAAAGTAAATAGGGTAATTAAGGGTAAAAATGATATTAATATTACCCTAACATTGTACTAATCCTATTGGACAAGTGTATATCGACCAAAAACAACCTTAAGTGTAAAATATTATCATTTAGGCTCACTTGGATTAGATTTGGACATTTAGTATTATTTAATTCAAAGAAGAGTTAAAAGAGTTAAAATCAAAGTTTATTTACTAAAACATTTTTAATATAGGGTTATACATAAGATAAATTCGATTTTAAATATTAATTAGAAAGCTAAAAAGCTTTACTACATAATGGTATTTTATTTGTAATTTTTAGACATCAAATATGTTAATTTATTTATGACACAAAGATGATGCAGTAATTATCTTATTAATAAAATATTGACATAATTGATATTATAAATACCAAAATAAATGTAATTTAAGACTTTTTATGAATTACACTAATTTTCTAGGTTACTATGATATATTATTGTTGATTTAATCAACTTGGTTCGAACATATAATTCTGTTATGACTTTCAAAAAAATCATATATCAAATAGTGTCAAAATTGACACAAAATAGTTTTTAAATCAAATATTATATTATTAATTGTTATTTTATTCCTAAAAATCTAAGGTTCGTCCAAATGACTTAGATAGGGATATATATATTAATATTAAACAATTTGGGGTTCGTTTGGCATGTTATAGTAAGTGTATTAACCATATAGTGTAAGAAAACAAAAATACACGGTAAAAGTTAAATTATTTAACTTAAAGTTAAATCTAATTGATAAGGTTAAAATAATAACCTAAACTTGTCTAAATCCTATTTGTTGATAGTATTTCGACCCATCCCCACTTTAGATTCGAAATAAGACCCTTTGAAACCATTATAAACCGATTTTGACTTTAATATAAAATAATATTTTGAGATATTCCTAAGGTGCCCCTCTCCTCCATTATAAAAGGACACCTCCTCCCCCTCCTCCTCACACCAATTTGAGCACTCAAGATCGGACAACCCCTGCCTAAATCCCTTCTCCACTTCCCTAGAATAATCCTAGAGGTCCTGGTCTTCTTCAAAGACCAATCGTAGTTCCCTAAGTGGAGGATTCAAAGAGGCGTTTCAAAGAAGAGGTAATATCCATTACCGATCTTTTTCAATTTCTTTCTTCTTCAACTTCTTCTTCTTTAGTTGTTTCATGATAAATTAATAACATCAGTATTTCTTATATACTGATATGTTATTATAAATATGAAACAAATCTAATTAACCTTCTATCCATCCTACTGAAAAAGGAAATCATCGCGCACGCCGTGGTGTAATCTATTTTCCGCCACCACCTTAATTGGATGGGTATAAAGGTGTAATGAGTAACTATATATGATTATTATAAAGTGATATTGATACTGAAATAGTATACATACACTTCAACACAATTCCACGGCCATGGGAACGATATCATCGCTCGTGCGTACGTACGGACTACCGTCTCCACGACGCAATGAGATTCATTCTCAATGATTAACCATTCATGAATGATTATAAAGTATATATAATAAGTACTAATGAAATATATGACCTAATAATGATACTGGAATTATTTATATTTATATGTATGTCATCTACTTAATTCCATTCAATTCAATAAGGAAACGAAAACAGCGTTCATGCGTACGTACGGACTACCGTCTCCATGAATGGTGTATTTCTTTCCATTTACTGATTTATTATATATGTATATTCTGAATATATATATATAAATCATGTTTTATATTCTGGAATTAAGTAATCATGATCTAATTAATCATATGAATAATTACAAGTTAAAAACACGAACGACAAATGAGACGATTTTACCCAAAATGCTACATTAACATGAATTTACAAAAGAACAGGTAATATAAAGTCATAAGTGGACCATATATGATATAATAACAATGAATATGATTCTGGAATAAGTCAATAACATGATTTAAATCATTATACAGGAGGTTCGGACACTTAAAAAGCAAGTCGGACCTAAGGTAAGGGAATATATCACATTCTCATTTTATCCGAGATTGTTTAAACTTTGGTATTTACTGGGGTGTATTTTATCATCCACATCGGTGTTTCCTCAATATGTAATATTATTTCCATACATGTACAATTGTTTAAATCCAATTTTACCCTTCGATGAGTTTTTAGTAAAAGATATGAAAGGAATCTTTTGTCGTTTTTCTTACGAGGTACTTTTTGACTTTTCCGACAAAAGTACGAAGAATGTTTTTTTAACTTATACGACATGAATGGATTTTTAAAACATTATTTCTAAGAAGAATCCTTTACAAGTTTTCAAGTTTATTTTTAATCAACTTCTTTTTGTTTAAATTTGTATGACATGTTAAGAAAGGAAAAATGTTTTTGAAGAAGAAAAGATATTTTCCTCAAGAATGGAGTTCAAGTTTTTAATCAAAATTATTTTCCATCTATGATAATAAAGGGTACTGTTTTTATCCCTATTATTAAATTGATTTGATTATGTTGTGATGGAATTATTTTTATGAATTCCTTTATTGTATATGAATTTTTTTATGATGTCATGATGTTTAAGATTCCCATTTTTATTACATGGGTTATGTAATGATGTATGGTTTATGATTTTGTGGCACACATAAGAATGGTTTCATTATGAGATGGGTGGGACCTATATCTCCCTCCAATGCATTGGGTAAAGATTTTATATCTCATGAGATAGACATGGCTGGAACGGTAGGTTATACCGGTTCAGTGAAACAGGACTGAAACGAGGGTGACTCGGTTCAGAAAGGGACTTTGTCCACTAAGATAGTCTTGGAAATGAGTCTTGACTAACAAGAAATGATTCTCTATGATTATGTGTGTATGCCACAAAGTTTCATGTTTTAAGTTATGATTATTGTGATTACATTTCACTGCCATGATTTATCCCATGTTATGAAATTATGATCTCTTTTGCAGGTTAAGATTTCCAAAAGTTATGTGCTTGTGTATACGATGTGATTGATATTTCTTTTGTTTACCCTTACTGAGCATTTGAGCTCACCCTTTTATGTTTACTTTTCCCCAGGATATAAAGAAATGTTTTAGGTATAAAAAAAAAGAGGAAGATCTTTATGGGAGATGTTGAAGATCTTTCACCAGGATTAGAAGATTATATTCCGAGTTTCCAAAGACACTAAACTATTACGATCCTTGTGTGTGTGTTTTTGTTATGTACTAAGTATTCCGCAAATGTAATGTAATGTCCATGTACGTCATGCTTCGGGTCTCTATAGTTGGTATCAGAGGAAAGGTTTATTCAACCTTTGGAAACTAGGATGCGAAAACGTTAGTGAGATCCCTAGAGATATTTCTAAGGTATGTCTAGGGATGTCTCTAAGGTTAAGTATACGTATAGGTTATAGTCCTTGAATTGCGCTAAAGATATTAGAATTTAACCTAAGATGTTATATATTAAGGTTACTCCCTCTTTTATTATGTTGTTTTCCCCTAGCATGATTTTTGCCTCTCACACTATTCTTTTTGGGTTTTAGAAAATGGTTGGAAACAAGATGATTCACGATAATGGAGAATATGATGGACAATGGAATGATATTCTTCATAATGAAATGGGATTTGGAAGTCCAAACATCATTATTATGCCGAATCAGCAATCTCATAATATGATCAATAAAGTAAAATTTGGTAAGTTTCCTGACTCGGCTAATAAGAGAAAGATGGAGTTTCATGATGATCATAGAGGAAAGAAAGTTCAATTTCCCCTATGTAAATCATGTGGGAAGAGGCATCAAGGAGAATGTTTCAAAGGAACTGGAAGATGCTTTGGGTGTGGAAAAGAAGGACACAAATCCAGTAAGTGCAAAGGAAAAGGTTCAGTTAACACCATGGATGAGGATAATGGTATTGCTACGACATCAACAATGGTTAAATGTTTTAAATGTGGAATGTACGGGCATTATGCAAACCAATTCCCTAAGGGAAAGTCTCATGAAGAGAATCAGTATGGTCATATGGGAAGTATTTATATTGATGATGATGAAGAGACTACAAATGATATGTGAGATGAAAGAATTGTTGAAGCTCGGTCAATGGTTTAAGAAGGTAGTGGAATGATTACATGTTTATCAAGTGTAATGTTGTATAAGTAATCTCATGGTACTATGTAATAAAGAGACATCTAAGGATTGTTACACTATTGTCTTTCCTAAGTTTTTAAAGTGTATGATTAATGGTACTAGTAACCATGAAATTTTATTCAGATATTTTTTGGAAAGTAGATGATATGCGCATAATGAAGGAATAATAAGATAATGAGGTATTTGATTGTATTCATGAGCTCATGACTGATATAAGGAGAAGGTTATATCATGGTTTGAGTATATAGAATTTTTGGATTTTGGTATCTGTAAAGAGTTAACTTTTAACTGCATTCATGTTTTCACTAAGGTTCAATGGGTATTCAAGAGAATACGTGATTAAGGCCTTTGAATGTTTGGAATGTGACCAACAAGACATATCTTATGATATATGGGGATCAACGACAGTATTAAATCTCTGGTAATCGTTTTCACTATATTATGAGAGTGGACTGCAGTATTATGGATAAGCCTAAAGATTAGAATGGATTATGTTGGACATAAGTTAGTATTGTTTAAGGATAGAAGATTTTTGATATTATTGATGGGATGTTATAGTAATGTAGTTTTAGAAAAAGGATAACCTCCAGGACGGGCGACATCCCATCGCGTCGGACAAGGCTGTGGGAATTGAACCCACAACCGAAGTGCGACTGGCCTTTATCGCCTACCACTGGCCTACAGGAAGTCCCTGTTTAGTAGAAACTAGTTTTATTATATTAAGCAGTATGATATATGAAGTATAAGTCCATTTTAGGAACCATATATGATTAATCTCACTATAGAATGACTTATGTATATTTAATAACTTTTGCTAACCTTTTGTTTGAGACAGATGGAATGAACCGTCATTCTATCACATGATCTGCTAACACTTCACGAATAACAAATTCAACTTCATTTATTTAAGAGATGAAGTGTAAATTGTTCAAGGCACGAACAACAGTGAGATTGTACCAAAATAAAGTAAGTATTTATTCTAATTCAAATTCTTCAACTTTAGGGAAACGATCTTGAAAACCAAAAATGTTGTCCTAGTACTCTTATATCTGATTAATTGGATGGTACCTTAGATCGTCACAAATTTATGGATTTGTGATTGTTGGCTTTTCCATATCCATGTTCTCTACCACTCTCCATCAGAACATGATGGTTAGATTTCTCTTCCATATCCATATTTTCACCTATGTGGAAACCCAGTGATTAGTTTATTTGGGTAACCGTTACATTTCATACTTTAGTTTTTAAAGCCAAGTTTTGGTATTCTTTTTTACGATGTGGGTTTCTATTAAAGAAACTTTCGAATAGTAAACCATTTATAACCCCGACAAATTTCGAGGGCGAAATTCATTTTAAGGGGGGTAGAATGTAACAACCCGAGATTTTATGAAAAATATTCTTTTTAATTTTATTAATGTCTTGTGTTGTACGCTACACCAAAAGGAGCTTGCACAACACACATCCTTGACTTGCCTTTCATTACACACAATCGCGACCTTCCTCGATAGCATGTGTAGTACGCAATACCGAGTTTCACTAAACAACGATATGCTATTAAAATATTATTATAACTAGCCATTATGAATAGTAATAACCACCTTTTAAAATTTTAGAAATTTTAGCTCTCAAAATGGACTTCATTTTTGGATTCGGAGTATCGAATTTAGCCTAAGGTGAAATTTTGGTACTTTTCGGATAACTTTCATATTCTGATGAATAGTGAAAATTACTAAATTATAATTAAAAACAACTTTTTTAATCAAAATAATTAATAGTGATAAATTATTAATTTGAGTGGTTTTAAAGTATATTTAGAATATATTTTTACAATTTAATACAATGTTGGTCATTGGATGTAATTTCACATTTAAACCAGACAAAAACAAGTGTCAATCTTTTTGATAGATATTGTTTCTTAAAAACACGCTATTTGTTTTAACAGCGGGATTTAATTATAAAATTAATTAATGCAACTTCTATGTTATGAATTTGGTAAAATAGACTTCATTTTTGAATTCTGAATATGAAATATAGCTTAGGATGAAATTTTGGCATTGTTCTGAAAAACATCAATTTTTGATGAATAGTGAAACTACTAAGTGGTAGTTAAAAAACTGAATTTTTCATAAAACTTAATTTTACCGCTTCTGTGAATGGAATCTCAAAAATCTGAGAGACACAGTTGATGTCAGTAAGTAAAATGTGGTTCAATGAGATGAAAATAATTTTTGGTGAATAGTAACTTTTTACTTTTATTTACCACGGTTAAAAGTAAATAGGGTAATTAAGGGTAAAAATTATATTAATATTACCCTAACACATGTCCTAATCCTATTGGACAAGTGTATCTCGACCAAAACAACCTTAAGTGTAAAATAGTATCATTTAGGCCCACTTGGATTAGATTAGGACATTTATTATTATTTAATTCAAAGAAGAGTTAAAAGAGTTAAAATCAAAGTTTATTTACTAAAACATTTTTAATATAGGGTTATACATAAGATAAATTCTATTGTAAATATTAATTAGAAATCTAAAAAGATTTCCTACATAATGGTATTTTATTTGTAATTTTTAGACATCAAATATGTTAATTTATTTATGAGACAAAGATGATGCAATAATTATCTTATTAATAAAATATTGACATAATTGATATTATAAATACCAAAATAAATGTAATTTAAGACTTTTTATGAATTAGACTAATTTTATAGGTTACTATGATATATTATTGTTGATTTAATCAACTTGGTTCGAACATATAATTCTGTTATGACTTTCACAAAAATCATATATCAAATAGTGTCAAAATTGACACAAAATAGTTTTTAAATCAAATATTATATTATTAATTGTTATTTTATTCCTAAAAATATAATGTTTGGCCAAATGACTTAGATAAGGATATATATATTAATAATAAACAATTTGGGGTTCGTTTGGCATGTTATAGTAAGTGTATTAACCATATAGTGTAAGAAAACAAAAAGACACGGTAAAAGTTAAATTATTTAACTTAAAGTTAAATCTAATTGATAAGGTTAAAATAATAACCTAAACTTGTCTAAATCCTATTGGTTGATAGTATTTATACCCATACCCACTTTAGCTTCTAAATAAGACCATTTGGAACCATTATAAACCGATTTTGACTTTAATATAAAATAATATTTTGAGATATTCCTAAGGTGCCCCTCTCCTCCATTATAAAAGGACACCTCCTCCCCCTCCTCCTCACACCAATTTGAGCACTCAAGCTTGGCCAAACCCTGCCGAAATCCCTTCTCCACTTCCCTAGAATAATCCTAGAGGTCCTGGTCTTCTTCAAAGGCCAATCGTAGTTCCCTAAGTGGAGGATTCAAAGAGTCGTTTCAAAGAAGAGGTAATATCCATTACCGATCTTTTTCAATTTCTTTCTTCTTCAACTTCTTCTTCTTTAGTTGTTTCATGATAAAGTAATAACATCAGTATTTATTATATACTTATATGTTATTATAAATATGAAACAACTCTAATTAACCTTCTATCCATCCTACGGAAAAAGGAAATCATCGCGCGTGCGTACGTACGGAATACCGTCTCCACGCCGTGGTGTAATCTATTTTCCACCACCACCTTAATTGGATGGGTATAAAGGTGTAATGAGTAACTATATATGATTATTATAAAGTGATATTGATACTGAAATAGTATACATACACTTCAACACAATTCCACGACCCTGGGAACGATATCATCGCTCGTGCGTACGTACGGACTACCGTCTCCACGACGCGATGAGATTCATTCTCAATGATTAACCATTCATGAATGATTATAAAGTATATATAATAAGTACTAATGAAATATATGACCTAATAATGATACTGTAATTATTTATATTTATATGTATGTCATCTACTTAATTCCATTCAATTCAATAAGGAAACGAAAACAGCGTTCATGCGTACGTACAGACTACCGTCTCCATGAATGGTGTATTTCTTTCCATTTACTGATTTATTATATATGTATATTCTGAATATATATATATAAATCATGTTTTATATTCTGGAATTAAGTAATCATGATCTAAGTAATCATATGAATAATTACAAGTTAAAAACACGAACGACAAATAAGACGATTTTACCCAAAACGCTACATTAACATGAATTTACAAAAGAACAGGTAATATAAAGTCATAAGTGGACCATATATGATATAATAACAATGAATATGATTCTGGAATAAGTCAATAACATGATTTAAATCATTATACAGGAGGTTCGGACACTTACAAAGCAAGTCGGACCTAAGGTAAGGGAATATATCACATTCTCATTTTATCCGAGATTGTTTAAACTTTGGTATTTACTGGGGTGTATTTTATCATCCAAATACATGCTTCCTCAATATGTAATATTATTTCCATCCACGTAAAATTGTTTAAATACAATTTTACCCTTCGGTGAGTTTTTAGTAAAAGATATGAAAGGAATCTTTTATCGTTTTTCGTACGAGGTACTTTTTGACTTTTCCGACAAAAGTACGAAGAATGTTTTTTTAACTTATAAGACATGAATGGATTTTTAAAACATTATTTCTAAGAAGAATCCTTTACAAGTTTTCAAGTTTATTTTTAATCAACTTCTTTTAGTTTAAAGTTGTATGACATGTTAAGAAAGGAAAAATGTTTTTGAAGAAGAAAAGATATTTTCCTCAAGAATGGAGTTCAAGTTTTTAATCAAAATTATTTTCCATCTATGATAATAAAGGGTACTATTTTTATCCCTATTATTACATTGATTTGATTATGTTGTGATGGAATTATTTTTATGAATTCCTTTATTGTATATGAATTGTTTTATGATGTCATGATGTTTAAGATTCCCATTTTTATTACATGGGTTATGTAATGATGTATGGTTTATGATTTTGTGGAACACATAAGAATGGTTTCATTATGAGATGGGTGGGACCTATATCTCCCTCCAATGCATTGGGTAAAGATTTTATATCTCATGAGATAGACATGGCTGGAATGGTAGGTTATACCGGTTCAGTGAAACAGGGCTGAAACGAGGGTGACTCGGTTCAGAAAGGGACTTTGTCCACTAAGATAGTCTTGGCAATGAGTCTTGACTAACAAGAAATGATTCTCTATGATTATGTGTGTATGCCAAAAAGTTTCATGTTTTAAGTTATGATTATTGTGATTAAATTTCACTGCCATGATTTATCCCATGTTATGAAATTATGATCTCTTTTGCAGGTTAAGATTTCCAAAAGTTATGTGCTTGTGTATACGATGTGATTGATATTTCTTTTGTTTACCCTTACTGAGCATTTGAGCTCACCCTTTTATGTTTACTTTTCCCCAGGATATAAAGAAAGGTTTTAGGTATAAAAAAAGAGGAAGATCTTTATGGGAGATATTGAAGATCTTTCACCAGGATTAGAAGATTATATTCCGAGTTTCCAAAGACACTAAACTATTACGATCCTTGTGTGTGTGTTTTTGTTATGTACTAAGTATTCCGCAAATGTAATGTAATGTCCATGTACGTCAGGCTTCGGGTCTCTACAATTCTTTCTGCCCAAATGAAAGATAATGTTTACACACTAAATTTAGAAGACCTTATGAGCCAAGACTTACCTTTCCTTAGTGCAATGGAAGATCATTCTTGGTTATGGAATAGAAGGTTAGGACATTTTAACCTTAGTAACTTATGTAAACTTTCTAAGAAAGGTTTAGTTAAGGATCTAACAGAGCTTAGATTTGATTCTTAAAAAGTTTGTGACCCTTGTCAATATGGAGAGCAACATAAATAAAGTTTTAAATCTGTCGGTGAAGTCTCAACTACTAATTCATTAAAACTAGTTCATATGGATCTTTTTGGTCCAACAAAAACTGGAAGCATTTCGGGAAAGTAATATGTATTTGTTTTGGTTGATGATTACACTATATTTACGTGGGTCTATTTTCTAGCAAAGAAGTATGAAGCTTTTTCTTATTTCAAAAGTTTTAGAGACCAAGTTAAAAATGAGAAAAACCTTCCCTTGAAAACTATTCATAGTGATCATGGAGGAGAATTTCAAAATTCTGATTTTGAAACTTTTTCTAGTAGAAAAGGTATTACTCAAAACTTCTCAGCACCCAGAACACCTCAAAAAAATGGTGTTGTTGAAAGAAGAAATAGAATTCTTCAAGAGATAACTAGAACCATGTTGAGTGAGTATTCTATTGCCAAACATTTTTGGGCTGAAGCTGTAAGTACTGCTTTTTACACTATAAATTGAGTTTTGATTAGACCTTTTCTTAATAAAACTATTTATGAGTTATGGAATGGTATAAAACATAGACTTTCCTACTTTAAGGTTTTTGGTTACAAGGTATTCATTCTAAATACTAAAGATAACTTATACAAATTCGCACCAAAATATGATGAAGGAATTTTCTTAGGCTACTCTACAACTTCTAAGTCTTATAGAGTTTTCAACAAAAACACTTGTACTGTTGAAGAGACAGTACATGTCAAATTTAATGAAACTGATCCTTTTGTTTTCAAACAACCCCAACCTACTTCCTCAGATGTGTTTTCAAAAACTGATTATCAACCTATGATAGAATACCCTTTTGATAAGGAAAATGTACAAGAAGATACTTCTAAAACATTTACCACAAAAGACTTTCTACCCTATGTTGATGAAAAAGTTTTACAAAACCCAAATCAGTCGTTTCTTAAGAATCATACCAGTGATAGTATCATTGGTTATGTAAATCAACCTGTAAGGACCAGAAGTTACTTAAGAAATGAAGTAGATTATCTAGCATTCCTTTCCCAATTAGAACAAAAAAGCACTGATGAAGCTTTAAGTGATGATTATTGGATTAAATCCATGCAAGATGAACTAAAAGAATTCGAAAGGAACAAAGTCTGGACCTTGGTTGAATAACCTAAGGAAACTTCTATTATTGGAGTAAAATGGGTCTTCAGAAATAAGTGTGATGAAAATGGAATCATCGTAAGAAATAAAGCTAGATTAGTTGCTAAAGGATATAATCAACAAGAAGGAATAGACTATGAAGAAACCTTTGCTCCAGTATCCAGACTTGAATCTATTCGTATTTTACTTGCCTTTGAAGCATTCTTTAATTTTAAGTTTTTTCAAATGGATGTGAAATGTGCTTCCCTTAATGGTTATGTTCAATAGGAAGTTTTTGTTGAACAACCTCCTGACTTTGAAGACACAAAACATCCTGATCATGTTTTTAGACTTACCAAAGCTTTGTATAGCCTTAAACAAGCCCCTCAATCTTGGTATGATAGACTTACAGGATTTTTTCTTCAAAATAACTATGTTAAGGGAAATGCAGATCCAACCCTTTTTATAAATAAAGATAAGAATTCTTTTTGATTGTTCAAATTTATGTTGACGACATTATATTTGGTTCAACGCAGCAATCCTTAACTGATTCCTTTGCGGATCTAATGAAATCTGAGTTTGAAATGAGTATGATGGGTGAGTTAACATTTTTCCTTGGTTTTCAAATTTCTCAAAAACCAGAAGGAATCTACATATCCCAACATAAGTATATTAAAAATATTCTTAAAAATTATGGATATGACAACACTAAGAGTATAAGTACTCCCATCGGTACCTTAAACACACTTGATCTTGATGTAGCTGGGAAACCAGTAGATCAAATATCTTTTAGAGGTATGATAGGAAGCTTACTATACTTGATAGCTAGTCACCGAGACTTGATGTTTTTAGTATTCTTATGTGCAAGATATCAATCCATCCTAAGGAATCTCATTTAAAAGCAGTGAAAAGAATTTTTCGTTACTTAAAGGGAACCATAGATCTAGGACTGTTTTACACTTCTGGATATGATTTTGTTTTAAAAAGTTTTTCGGATGCTGAATTTGGTGGATGTAGAATGGATAGAAAAAGTACATCCAAAACTTTTCGTTTCTTAGGAGATTCAATAGTTTCTTGGTCTTGCAAGAAGCAACATTCAGTATCACTCTCCACTGCTGAAGCTAAATATATAGCAGCTGGAAGTTGTTTTGCTCAAGTGTTGTGGATGCAACACACACTCATAGATTATAGCTTGAGTTTCACTAAGACTCAAATTTTATGTGATAACACAAGTTCCATCTCCCTTAGTAAAAAACATTCACACCACTCTTGTGCAAAACACATTGATATTAGGCATCACTTTCTTAAGGATTACACACTAAAAGGAGATATCATTCTTCAATTCATCGGAACACAAGATCAACTTGCTGATATTTTCACAAAATCTTTACCCTCCAATTGATTTGAATACATTAAAAAAAAGTTAGGAATGATATCCATAAGGTAATCTTCCTTGATTAACTTTTTGTTAAACCATTCTCCTTATAGTAATAAACTCCTTTTCATATGGGGAGTACATTTCTTTGTGAGTTTCTCAGAAATTTTCGTAATAAAGTTTTCATACTATAAATTTTCGTAATGAAGTTTTCATACTGGAAATTTTCGTAATGAAGTTTTCGTACTGGAAATTTTCGTAATGAAGTTTTCGTACTGGAAATTTTCGTAATGAAGTTTTTGTACTGGAAATTTTCGTAATGAAGTTTTTGTACTGGAAATTTTCATAATGAAGTTTTCATACTGGAAATTTTTATAATGGTAATTCTCGTACTCATATTTTTTAGTAATTTAGTTTTGGTACTTAATGTTTTTATATAAAATCTTTTTTGACCTTAAGTTTTTCGTAGTAAGTTTTTCGTAGTGAATTTTTTCGTAGTCAAATTTTTTTCAAGAAGAATATCACCTATTACGAATAAACTTCCTAGCCAATCCAAAAGGTATGAATTCCTTAATTAAGTCTTTGTAATCATTTTTTAGTTTCTGGTAGTTTTTTTAAATTTCTGGGATTCGTTTCTTCTTAAATCCGAATGGTTTTTTTAAAACCTCAAAAGATCGGATTCAAGATTTCCTTGCGGGCATGTTTTCAACTGTCAGATCAGATCAGAGAGTTTTTCAATCATCAGATTGTTTTTGGAAGTTGAAAGGTCACCACCATAACCTATATAAAGGGGACCCCTAATGCTGTCCCACATAAGTTTTCAAAGCTCTCACATCTCGAAGCTCTACCTCAGTTCTTAAAGCCCGTTCTGAATCCTTAAATGTTCCTCCATTCCAAATGTCTTTAGAAGCCACTTCTCAAGAAATGTCTACTATGAAGCCAATCTCAAGTTGGTTAGTCTACAGGGAAAGGTTCCTCCATCTGAAATTTTTCAGTAAGTATGATTCTCTTATTTCTAAGAATATCAAGCTAAATGGATGAGAAATTTCTACATATGGAAGACAGGGGATCAGGATGATTTTTATATAGATTTTCTTGTAGAATTTTATGATTTTGTTTCCTTCTATGATGAAGATTTCAGAGAAAAATTCTCTTTTAAGAGCTATGAGAAAACTTACAAGCTTTCTTACACCAAGGCTGCAAGCTTGGTGGGGATCTTATATGATGAAGAAGTTAAATTTTTCTCCCATAAGCTGCCGGATATGCAAGGAAGTTTCAGAAAAGTGAAGGCAATGGAATGAATTAGACTCAAAGATAAAAAAATAGCAAAGATTTCCCATCTCTCCACCAACAATCGAATTCTGCAGTTTTGGGTTCAAGGGTTTTTCATTCCAAGAAGAGGTGACAAGTATAACTTAAAGAAAAGTGACATTTACATCTTGGATTTCTTGGTAAATCTAAGAAAGATCAATCTGATGAGGCACATCCTTATTACGGTTCAGAACATAAAGAATGGAAATTTGAAAGCTCAAATTATTATGTATCCTGCTCTTCTATCCAAGCTTATTATTTGGTGTCTTGATTCTTTCAAGGTTGATTTCACCTCCAAATCGAGAAATTGAAAGGCGATGCTGATTAGTGATGACACCTTAAAGAGGATGAAAGTTAGTTTTTTAAAACAAACAGGTGAGTTCTATGATCTTCCAGAGGAAGAGGCAGAAGTCAATTCGGAAAAAGTGGAAAAGGCTGAACCCTCAAAGAAAGTTAGTAAGAATAGAAAGTTGAAGGAAGTGGAGGAGATAGACAAAACCCCCAAAGCCAAGGAACCTCAGTCCGCTCCTCCCAAACCTAAGAAACAGAAAGTGTATCTGGATGAGGTGGTTGAAAAGTGGAGGGACAATAAGGAAAAGAGAAAAGAAGGGGAACCTCAGTTCGGATTGGACCCTGCCGAAGCCAAGTCTTTAAGGGATAAGAATACTTAATACCTTGAGAAGGTTGAAAAAGAGAAGAATATGAAGAAGAAAATGTCTGAGACTGAAGTTGTACAATCTCTCTTGAAAGCCACAGAAATAGCCTCTGAGAATATTCCCATTCCGAAGTCTTTCTTGGTTGAAAGTTTACTTGAGACTCCGGGGAAGAATTTTGTCACTCTAGAAAAATCTAAAGAGACAGAAGCTGTTGAGGAAGTAGAATAAGAAGAGGAAGTAGAATAAGTAGAATAAGAAGAAAGTGTTGATTTATATGATCTGATTAAACAAGTTTAATATTACCAAGAAAAGGTAAATCCATCAGAAATATTACCACTCCGAACATCTGAGGCCGAGTCCTCAAAGCTTGTCACTCCGGGAAAGGGAGATGAGAAAGATAGAAAGAAAGATGAAGACAAGGAAGAAGAGATAGAGAATGAATTATCTGAGGAAGAAAGATATGAAAAGAACTTTCTTGAGGAAGGAGCAGAGAAGGAAAAACTTGATGAAGACAAGATAGTTCAACTATCTGAAAGTGAGGAAGAAACTCCTAATGAGGAATCCATTCTGAAAGTTGATAAGGGTAATAAAGTTCTTATGGACACCCCAATGAGATATATCATAAGGAAAAAGCAAGTTGAAGGTTCTTCTAAAAGAAAGATTTTGGAAATTGTAGAATAACATTCACCTAGAAAGTTGTCGGATTAGGAGTCATCTGCACTGGGACATGATTTTGTTGTTGAATCTCTGAAGAAATTGGTGGACACAATTCTGATATTTCCTATAATAGACTCCAGGTGACAGATGCCTCAACACATCTTAAATCAGAATTCAGAATCTTTATCCATGGTGATGGATAAATGTGTGAAGATTGAGGATGATCATAAAAATTTACTTATCAATTATGAGATCCGCAGAAAATCTTACAGCAAAATGACTTTATGGTCAAAGAAAATCAATGACGATTTGACAGAGCTTGATACCTTTCAGAATGATGTGAAAGAAGATTTTGATATCAAGGATGCCAAGATGAAGAATCTTCAGGATAAGATGACCCTTGAGAAAAATACTCGGAATCAATAGGTGAAGGATCTGAATGGGAATCTCAACTCTATCACTCAAAGCTAGAAATGCGAAAGAGATATCCGGATTGAGATCGAAGAGAAGCTTGTAAAGCAGGATGAAGTTCTTAAGGCAAAATCTAAGGCTCTAAAATCTCAAGAAGAAAGGATCACAATCTTGGAGAAGAAATTTGAGGTGGACCATAAATACTTAAAGAAGATGAAAACCCTTATGAAGAAGCTAATCCCCAAGGAAAAAGAAGACAAATAGACTAATCCGATCTTTTTTTTTTGTATTTTTTCCTTGTAAAAATCCTTTCAATATTAATGAAAACTTTGGTTGTTTGTATTGTTTGTATGTCTTACTAATGTTTCAGGTACTTTATTATTTTTCCATTCCCTCAAATTCTTTTTGAAAATCACAAAGGGGGATAAGGAAAAAGAACTCAAAAGGGGGAAGGAAAAATCTAAAAGGGAGAAGAAAAATTTCTAAGTTAAGAAGAAATATCCTTAAGTAAGGGGGAGTTCTCATTAATAATTCTTCATTCAAATGAAATCTCTCATTCTAGAAATCTAGAATATGATCCTTAGAGTTTAAAATCCTAAGTGGGAGTTAGTCGTATTCACCATTGATCATAAAAAAAGGGAGATAATATTTAATTACAAGTCTAGAAATTTATTCTAAGTCATTACATTCTTTTTCATTAGGATGTTTGTGCTTTCCAAAAAGGGGGAGATTATTGAGTCAATAAGGTTTTCCTTTTGACTTTTTCCATTCCTTCATTCATGGGAGATATTGATAAGTCATTAAGGTTTCATTATGACTTACCATTCCTCTTGTTTTGAAAATCACAAGCACCTTTTCTTAAGGAAAATTTCATTTTACCCCTGTTTTACTTCCATAAGGAAAATTTCCTTCCCAAAGGAAATTTACCACTATCTTGTTTTCATTGTTCATATAAATATTTTTCTTAAGTGTAAAAATCGAATTCATATCTAAAACCTCGAAATCTTATAATACTTAGACATGAAGTATTCTATTTTAGGATCTGAATTCTGGATACAAACTCTAATGAAGTTCCACTCCGAATTCTGGATACAAACTCCAATGAAGTTCAACTACAAATTCTGGATACGAACTTTCATGAAGTTCCACTCTGAATTCTGGATACGAAATCTCATAAAGTTCCACTCCAAATTCTTATTATGAACTTCTACTAGTTCGACTCCGAACTTCTATGAGTTTGACTTTGAACTTCTACTAGTTCGACTCTGAACTTCTATGAGTTTGACTCCGAACTTCTACTAGTTCGACTCCGAACTTCTATGAGTTCGACTCCGAACTTCTAATAGTTCGACTCCGAACTCTGTAAGTTCAGGTTCCAAAATCTTGTGAATCCAGACTCTGAATTTCCTTTGTAATTCAGACTCCATAATTCTATAGAATTTAGGTTTTGAATTCCTACAAACCATAATTCGAATATCTCTTTATTATAGACTCTGAATCTATTTTTTAATTAGACTACGAACTTTCATACTTTGCTTACATTCAGAACTTTTATTTACTTTCATTCTGAACTTCAGTTTTACTTATGCTTACACTTGTTCTAATATAAAACGATGTCGTTCCTTCAGTTATCAACTAACCATTGGTTGAGTGACACGTGTTGAGGTCCCTCCGAAATTCAAGGAGAAATATGACCGTTGGAGGAGGGATCCGACCATTGGATCTTCACCTATAAATTAGAGCTCATTTGAAAATAAGCTATAACTTTGAAAGAACTCTGACATCTGTGCTTACATTCTGTTGAAGTGATTTCTAGAGAGAGGCTCTTATAAACTCTCAAGCTTCATGCAGAAAGTTTGAACAACTTGTTCAAACTTTTCCTTGTGCAGATTTTCTTCGTGTTACTCCGATTGTTGCTGTGTACAATCGCGGGCTTTCGGGGATAGAAAGACAGAGGTTCCAACACCTTGAAGTTGAAGGATTCCTTGTTGAGGAAGACAGAGGTTCTGACTACCTGATAGTTGAGGGCTTGTGGGGATAGCAAGACAGACTCTGATCTTCATATCAAGGGCTTACCCTTGTGTGGGTAAGACAGAATTTCTTGAAAGTATAAATCAAGGGACCTTTATCCAAGGTTATTGGATACCCTTCTCTTTGGGATAAAAGAGTTTATACATGTTACTTGTTTTTGTTATAAGTTTTTTCGCTGAATTTTTTATTTTTGAGGAAAGTATACTATCTTATACTTCCCCATCCTTGTACTCTGATATAGTTAGATTCTACACGCTTTAAGGTAGAATCTTAATCTTTTTAACTTTTGTTAAGTTTCATTTTTGGAATCACTTTTTTGGAATCCAGCAAGTCTTTAGAATTCATAGAGGTATTTTGAATTATCTTGTTTAACCTTGTTAAACATAACCATCCTAAAAATTTCCTAAGGGAATTTTAAAAAAGGTAAAATTCACCCTCCTCTTGTATCTGAGAATCTCATTCTTATTTTGATCCTACATTTGGTATTATAGAGTATATCATACTCAATCACTTACCATCCTAACATATAGATCCCCCTTAAGGATCCTAGGGTTGGTATTTTGGTAATACCATAATCTCTAGAATATGGATAATAAATTTTAAGGGATTTTTATGGTATGGTCCATCTAGAATACTCAATATGGTGTGAGGAAGAGAAAGGATATGTTCCCTTTTATAATTTAAGGGAGGGGAATTCATGGAATTTATTAAAAGATTAAAATATAATAAAGTAATTATCTAGCCCAAATTCCTCCAAAAGGACATTTATTATAATATAATATAGTATTAGGTTGAAATTCCATCAAATAATAATTTTTTTACATGTTTAAGTGGTGTTTTAATCCTTATCTTTTGGTTTAACTCTTTAGTTAACCTATCTTAACATTAAGCAAGGTAACAACCTTTTCACTCTTAAAGGGTTATAATTTTACTTATAAGATAAAAATTAAATAATAAATGGAAAAATTATGAAATTTTATACCATATATCATCCTAATTTTCCTCTTTAAATATTTTTATAATTTTTAAATAACTTAATAAAATATTATTTTGATAAAATACCATTAATGTAAATTTTGACAATATTCATTTAATTTGACTTAAAAGACCTAAATAAAAAGTTAAATTTGAATATAATAATTTAATTAAACACCAATATTTCATATTTATCATAAAATTATCAGAAAACTATAACTTAATAAAATTATATTACTTTTAATATTTTTAAATTCATTTATTTTTTTCTTAATAATTGAATAAATACTACATTAGTGTTGCATAAGAATTTAAGGTAATTATATAGTTTTTAAAAATTATAAATAATTTTACATCATGAAAATAATTTCGTTAATCTCAAAAATTCATTTATATTCATTCACAAATTGCTTCTTTACCAATGTGGACATATAAGAGGTATTTAAAACAAAGAGTGACATTTTGTAACTTTCTTTGCTTTAAAGATTATATAGATAATTTTCATGGAAAAGTGGACATTTAAAAAATAAATTCCAAGAATAAAATGATAAGTTTCAAATTTACTTAATGCAATAATAATTAAGATGAAAAATTACGGCTTTATTACTTAGTTTTAACCTAGATTAACCTAATTTACCATTTATTGAGGTGGTAAATTTTACCACGATTGCTATTAATATTGGAAAAAAAATATAAAGGTAATATTTAAAAAATTTGAACCTCAAAATTAAAAACCTGGAATTTTTTTATAAAATTAAATACCTATATTTGGAAGAAATTAATTTAAAAAATAAGCGCATGAAACTTGATGAAAAAAACTTTTTAGAAAAATATATTTTAAGCATAAAACTTGGTTTATTCTTATCCCATGATTATAAAAATTTTAAATAAATATTAAAACATTTTATTGAATATATAATATATAAATTTCATTAAAATAATTCACAAATATTAATTAATTTAAATTATCAGGATAAAAATATATTTTATGCATAAAAATAATTTTTCATAAAATATTTCATTTTATTTAAAATGATTTTTATTTTTATTTATAATCCATTGATAACCAATGAATTTATATTATAAACATGTAAATAATATGTTTTTCATAATTTAGTTAGTCTTATTCATACTTTTAAATCAAACGGCTGGATGATAATTATCACATTAAATAATAATATTTTATTAGTATTTCTCAGTTCATTTAAACTCAGTGTTACATGTAATGCAAGATTATGAACTAAAATTTATTTGAATTTTTTTTTATAAAATCTTATAGTGTTAAAAATATTCATTAAATTTCACAATATTTCATGACCAATAACTGTTAAGATTTAGTGTCTTTGGAGACTAGATACATAATAAGATTTTTTTATGAAAGATCTTTAATATCTCTCAAAAATTTATTCTCACATAATAACCTTCTTAGAAATTTCCCACTTAATCCTTTCTTCATAACCAGAAGAAATATAAAGAAAAAAATGCACGATCTTAGAGGCCCAGTAATGGTAAAAATTGGAGATATCAATCAGTAATCATAAATAATCATAAGATAAGATTAAGGGTATTAAAAAAAGATCACAATTTATGGTATTTTTTCTAGTATATAATAGAAAATAAAAAATGAGTAAAATAATAACGATTTTTCATAATCAATGACATGATTCATAAGAGTGTGGAATCCTCAATTGTAAGATCCCAATATTTTTCTAGAGTTTATCTCGGGTGAAATTTCAGGTACTTTTTGTTTTTAATTAAGTACCTCTAGTTGGAGTTATGGCTTGGGGTGCGTTTGGTTTAAGTCTAAGAAAATATTACAGAAAAGAGGCTGTGCACATTTGGCGCATGGTTTAAACAAACCGTGTGGCTACTTAAGAGAAACTGTATGCCCTCTTGTTTTTGAGGCAGTAGCTTCGGCATAGTTGGGGCATAGTTTGAGTGGTCTTGCGAGGTAACCATGTATAGTTCCCCTATGAAGTAGTGGTTAACACATGGTTAGCGCACAGTTTGTCTAACCGTGCGACTAAACTATGCGCATGCCAACTGTGAGATCCTAAAATTGTGGATCTCACTCGATTTCAAGTTTTAATGAGTTGTTTCACCTCCTATACGACCATAACTCAGGATTTTACTTTAATAAGGGTAAAGAAAGGTTCTCCTATTGGCCCTAATGGATTTCAAGTCCTTTAGAACACCATTCTTCATGATCGAAAGCCCGAATTAAAGATTCACTATTCTCTTAGTAAGTGGATTTCATCCTGATGCTTATCCTATTCATTCTTCTATCTTTCCCTAATATTTTTGTGGAAGTTATCCTCTATTTTCTTAGATCTAAAACTATGTGGTGAGATCTAGATCTATTATTTAATATCTAGATCTAGATTTATGGTATCTTGATGTCTTTGATCTTGTTTTTGGTTTAGGAAATTTAGATCCAAAAATTTTATCAATGTCATTGTGCTGCTCGGATTTTGGGGATTTCCGTTGGGAAAACATTTTTCAATGAACTTAGGTAGTTGGTCTAAATATAATTTCTATAGTCATGGATTTGATATGTATATGAAATATTTTAGAATTTCTATCATACTTTAGTAATTGTTTTCCTTGAATTGGGTTTGATAGATTGACCAATTGAGTTATAGAAGATTTATTGAAATAGGTAATTAATTGGGAAATTAATCATGAGACTAAGGGAATACCCTATTAGATAATTAATTTGAAGAAATTAGTTATAATATATAGGGTTTTTAATCTATTTAATTAATCAAGAGATTAATTATGAAATAAGGAATTGGCTATGTTGAGATAATTAGCTGTGAATTAATTATAGGATTTGAGATTATGATCTAGATAATTAATTGTGGGATTAACTATGTAAATTTTATATTTATAATGAGATAATTAATTATGAGATATTAATTGTGAGATTAGTTAATTAATTAAATAATTTATTAACAGGATTGATACATTTTGTTAATTGTGGTGTTAACTAATGGATTTGATGTATTTAACTAATTGTTGAATTAGTGAGGGAATTGATTTGGATAATTAATGGATGAATTAATTATGTGTTTAATAATGGAAACATGGTCATTCTAAATTGAGAATTAAAAATGGTAATATGATCATCATAATTATGAGTAAGATAATGGGAACATGGTCATTCTAATATGAAGTATACATGGTAACATGGTCATTATACTTATGAGTAAAGAGAATGGGAACATGGTCATTATATTGAGGGGTAAGCATGGTAATGTGGTCATATTACTTATTTTGTAATATTGGTAATTTTGGAAATGTGTCTTATAAATGTGAAATTAAATAATGGAAATAATGGAACTCTGAGTTATGGCCACTAATGAGAATATTCAAACTCCAACATGAGTCAAATTAGGTATTGAGATATCATATAACCTTGAATAATTTGAGATTCGGTGAGAATAAAGTATTAAGATATGATATTACCCTAGGGACAACTTTTGGGATCCGGTATGAGGTGATGTTAGTATTGAGGTATGAGTATCCCTGGGAACCCTTGAGTAAATGTAGTTAGATAAGAATAAATAAAAATGTGATAAACTATTTATTATTGCATTGTACTTATTTCCTTGTAGAACTGCATGCACTATCTTTTGACTGGACTTGTTTTAGACACCGTTGAGAGTGTCCTATTGAGTCATACTCACACCCTACTCGGGTTTCCTGATCTATAACTGAATAAATTATATTGTTGCAGGACTGGATAAGAAAAAAGGCCATATGATTGGTGGCTGATTGGGGATGGATCTTGAATGATGTAAACAAACACGATTCGGGACCTGTTTGGGTAACCATAGTGTCTTTATTTTTAGTTTCATATTTGAAACTTGACACTTATATTAACATATCATGTTTTCCCTTTCAGTTGAGTATTTTATTTCCTGTTTGGTTATCTCATGACATGAGTATTTTTCTGGTTATATATGCTTCTGTTATTACTTATTTACTCCCACTGGTGTTTTACTATGATAAATTAGGATATAGTCTCCCCATGAATGACTTACCAGAACCTCACTGCTATTTGAAAGCCTCTATCATACGAGGAGGTGCACTTGAGGTCATGTGGTGAACTGGATCAGGGCACTGTCACGTGGCTTCCGGGTTGGGATGTTACAAAGTGGTATCATATGTCCAATTTTCATTCTTGTTATTTGTCTTACTATTTTGGGAAAGGTAGATAAGATACTAGGAAGAGTCAGGGCTTGGTAATGAGCTCGTGTAGGGAGTTGCAAACCCATGTACGAGTGGAGAACCCAAGTACTTAGGGTGGGATTATTGTTATTCCTATTTGCTGTTTTAGTTGAATGCTATTTCACCTTGGGTGAAACACTTATGGTGTGATGTGATTATTGTTTCTGATAATTTTTGAGTATTTCTTTGTGTCCAACAATGGAATTAGAGTTGAGTCTTTATGAATCATTCTAGGCACTCAGGGTTATTGTGACATGAATCATTTTAGGAACACATAGGGAAATGAGTTATGGGTAAGTTTTTGAGATTGAACTGTTTTCCTTGCTGAGATATTATAATGAAAAATGATGCCTAACATGAATTTAGAAGGATTGTAAATTAATAAAAAATGAGATTAATTGGGTGTCTAAATGAGAACTTGATTATGATAGTGTTTTTACCCTTGTTAACCAAAACCTAGGAGTAGAATGGTTAAGGGTAGGTATAGCGCCTCAGTTTTGACAATGTGGTGAGGTGGGAAAAAGGCTTGTTGTGATTATTTTACTCTTTCATAAATGTTATAAGGTTGTTTTATGATACCTAAGATGTGTGTTTGGCCTTGTAGAGAGTATTCCTCCATGACGTTTTTTGAGGGGATGAATGAGGGGCATGCCTAGGAATTTTTTTCCAATTAGGGAACTTGAGGCACCGATCATTCCAACTAAAGATTAAGGGGAACAGTTTTGAGATAACTTCGCTCACTTCATGTAATTCATGGAAAGAGACCTAGGGTGGGTTGTGAAAAGTATGTTTTAGTTGACAATAGATTTTTAGTTGCATAACCCTACGACTTTAAATGGATATGGTGGAATTGAGGGAGAATAATTATGGGTTGAGTTCATAGAGATAATAATTTACCATTTGAAGACTCCAACTAAGAGGAGATTCAATTTGGATGCATATATTATATGGGGATCAATGAAGCATTGGTGGGAAATTCAGGTGAGAACTGGATAGACTGACGATATGTCATGGAAGGACTTCTTGGATAGGTTCTTAGAACAATTTTATCTAGATACGTTGATACAATAGAAATATATTGAGTTCATGAATTTGACATAGGGAAGCATGTCGGTGATGAACTATGCTGGATGCTACACAGATTTGCAATTATTTTATCCAATGTTAGTAGGAGATAAGACAGCTATGGTGAAAAGTTTTCAAGATGGACTTAAGTGTGATATTAAGTCCCAGGTGAATATATTTAGGTTGAAGAAGCTTGCAGAAGTGGTGGATCAAGATCTTATAGTTGAAGGGAACCTGATGGAGGATTATAGTGTTGGATAGGTATTTGTTACTAGATGATCAGGAGGTGAAACTTCTGAGAGTTGTTAGTGCCATTACGACAAATTTAGCCAAGGAAGTGGAAAGTAGAGTATATAGACTGGTGGGTCGGTTAGATAAGAACTTAATGGGGTGATTTTTCATCAGTGTGGAAGTCCGGGACACTATTTTCAAAATTATTCCTAACCACCAGTATAGTGTAGATCTTGTGACAAGATGGGAGATCTACATAAATTCTGCAGGCCGTAATGACAAACTGGTACTAAAGGAGAAGCTGGGTAGAGTCAGAGTGTGGGAAAAGGTTCTTCTACACCATATCGGGCTGGTAGTTGGATTTCTATTGGATGAGGTGGTAGAGGTAGTGGACGTTGTTATTTTGGGTAGGAATTCCCAAATCTGTAGAGTGGTGCTACTCAGGGGAGTCATACAACATCATAGGGAAGAGGGGAAACACTGTTACATGAAGTAAAACATATACTTATGGATAGTGAGGTGGGATCATTGATAGTGAGAGGTACTATTATTTTAGTTTCTACTTTATCTAGTTCCTTGTTTGATACTAGTGCCTCTTATTCCTTTATATCTACAAAACTTGTTAATGTTTTGAGCCTGGTTATGGAGTTTGTGAGCAGGGTTATGACTATAGATGCACCATTGGGAGTATGGTCTAGAGATATCTATATATACAAGGGATGTTCACTAGAGGTTAGGGAATATCATTTCCTATGGGATCTATATGTTATAGATATAACAGGATTCAACCTAATTATGGGTATGGACTGTCTAGTCGCATACCAAGCCCACATCGACCGTTACCATAGGAGGGTTACATTTAAATTTCCTAAGTGTGACCAGTATATTCATTGTGGTGAGTGGGATATCCAAAAAGGCTGATTAGGGCCAATTACTCAGCAACTGGGAGAGCTCAAAACCCAATTTGCTAGTATTTTGTTGGATGAAGGGGGTGTTAAGCAAGATGTCCTTACACCAGTAGTGTAACTGTTTTAGGATGTATTTATTGAAGACTTGTCAGGACTACCACCTGAGAGAGATGTGGATTTCACTATTGAGCTTATGCTAGGGGAAAAGCTAGTATCTATTCCACTGTACATAATGAAACTGACTAAACTTCAAGATCTTAAGACTCAGTTGGAGAAATCACATAATCATGTAAAATCATTAATTGGATGACTAGATCAAGACACATTATTTTCAATCTATAACACCTTAGATTTAACCTAGGCTATTCATGGTCATAATATATTCAAATACTTCATAATGGTTGATAATGAAAATGTGAATTAACCTAAGAATATCACCTGGGAGTGTTTAGAAAGGTGTGTAGTCTTTGGCCTACTCATCATGCATAGGTGATAATTGATTTAATACTCAATATAACCCTTTCAGAGCTGTTAATCCTAGGTGAATCCATGACACATCCAAATATACTTTCCAATGTCCAGGTAGGGATGTATTTTCAATGAAAAACACACAATATTTATTTTAAAAAATCTCCAAGATGTTACTTTATACTTAAACATATCCCTGGGGTTTTCAAAAAATTATCTAAACATATTTTCTAAAGATTAACTGAACCCTGACTTAACTCCAACAATAACAACCCAATAATTTAATATATATATATATATATATATATTACATCATTTTAGATGAATATTCAATAAATATCATAACAAAACACACCCTAGAACCATAATGGTTTAGATTCATTGGAGACTAGATATATAAATCCCATTTATTAAGGATTCTTTATTAAAATCACTATTTTAGTTGATATCTGCATCGTTTTTCATGAATGTTTTGGTTTAGTGGTTTTGGTCCATGTGATTTGATTATGGTTACATAATCTATATAATATTAATCATTATATAAATATCATATATATTAATTATATACATATTTATATTCATCCATAAAAGTAGATATAGACAAATGAATTATATCATTCATGGAGACGGTAGGTCATACATATGCATGAACGCTGACTTCAATTTTCAAAAAAAAGATAAATAATAATTAAACTTTATAGAATCATTATTATATCATATATATCATATATATCATATATATTCATTAAATATATCCTTATTACAATCCAAGTAAAACAAAAATGAAAAATGAATCACATCGCTTCGTGGAGGTGGTAGTCCACACATACGCATGAGAGACGTTGTCATTTTCAAATGGATTGTAAGATAAGAAGGTAGATGTGATATTATGATTCCAGAAGAATAATTATTTCATTATTATTATATATAAAATTTAAACCCATCATAATAACCATTCATGAAATACGATAATGAAAAATGAATTATATCACTACGTGGAGATGGTAGGCCATATGTACGCACGAATGATAATTTTACTTCCCATTTGATGGGAAAGTGGGTGTATAATGATGATTTAATAATCATAATAAAATTTAATTATATTTCGTATACTTAATTTATTATTTTATTATAAATACCATAGATTTAGTGGTGGTAAGGAAGAATTAAAAAATAAAGTGATCAGTTAAGGTGATTACCACTTCTTTGAAAGAACTCCTATAATGTTGAGTCAATAAGGTTTTCCTTATGACTTTTTCCATTCCTTAATTCATGGGAGAGATTGATAAGTCATTAAGGTTTCCTTATGACTTTACCATTACTCTTGTTTTAAAAATCACAAACACCTTTTATTAAGGAAAATTTCATTTTACCCCTGTTTTACTTCCATAAGGAAAATTTCCTTCCCAAAGGAAATTTACCCCTACCTTGTTTTCATTATTCATATCAATATTTTTCTTAAGTGTAAAAATCAGATACATATCTAAAACCTTTAAATTGTATAATACTTATACATGAAGCATTATGTTTTAGGATATGAATTTTGGATACGAACTCTATTGAATTTCCACTCCGAATTCTGGATACGAACTCTAATGAAGTTCAACTCCGAATTCTGGATACGAAATCTCATGAATTTCCACTCCGAATTCTGGATACGAACTCTCATAAAGTTCCACTCCGAATTCTGATTATGAACTTCTACTAGTTCGACTCTAAACTTCTATGATTTCGGCTCCGAACTTCTACTAGTTCGACTCCGAACTTCTATGAGTTGGACTCCGAACTTCTACTAGTTCCAATCCGAACTTCTATGAGTTCGACTCCGAACTTCTACTAGTTTGACTCCGAAATCTGTAAGTTCAGGTTCCAAATTCTTGTGAATCCAGACTCTAAATTTCCTTAGTAATTCAGACTCCGGAATTCTATAGAATTCAGGTTCTGAATTCCTACAAAATAGAATACAAATATCTCTTTATTATAGACTTCAAATTCTATTTTTTAATTAGACTACTAACTTTCATACTTTTCTTACATTCCAAAATTTTATTTAATTTCATTCCGAACTTCAGTTTTACTTATGCTTATAATTTTTCTAATATAAAATGATGTAGTTCCTTCAGTTATCAACTAACCATTGGTTGAGTGACATGTGTACAGGTCCCTCTAAAATTCAAGGAGAAATATGACCATTGGAGGAGGGAGCCGACCGTTGGAGCTTCACCTATAAATATGAGCTCATTTGAAAAGAAGCTAAAACTTTGACAGAACTCTGACATCTGTGATTAAATGCTGTTGAAGTGATTTCTAAATAGAGAGGCTCTTATCAACTCTCAAGATTTGTGCAGAAAGTTTGAACAACTTGTTCAAACTTTTCCTTGTGCATATTTGATTCGTGTGACTCCGATTGTTGCTGTGTACAATCGAGGGATTCTGGGGATAGGAAGACAGAGGTTCCAACACCTTGAAGTTGAGGGATTCCTTGCTGAGGAAGACAGAGGTTCCTACTACCTGATAGTTAAGGGCTTGCGGGGATAGCAAGACAGACTCTGATCTTCGTATCGAGGGTTTACCCTAGTGTGGGTAAGACAAACTTTCTTGAAAGTATAAATCAAGGGACCTTTATCCAAGGTTGTTGGATACCCCTCTATTTGGGATAAAAGAGTTTATACTTGTTACTTATTTTTGTTACAAGTTTTTCCGCTACATTTTGTATTGTTGATGAAAGTATACTATCTTATACTTCCTCATCCTTGTACTCTGATATAGTTAGATTCTATACACTTTAAGGTAGAATCTAAATCTTTGTAACTTTTTTTAAGTTTCATTTTAGGAATAACTTTTCTGGAATCTAGAAAGTATTTAGAATTCATAGAGGTATTGTGAATTATCTTGTTTAAACTTGTTAAACATAACCATCCTAAAAATTTCCTAAGGGAATTTTTAAAAAGGTACAATTCACCCCCCTCTTGTATCTGAGAATCTCATTCTTATTTTGATCCTATGTTTGGTATTATAGAGTATATCATACTCAATCACTTACCATAATAAAAATTGGTATCAGAGTATTTGGTTCAATCTAAATTAATCTCACGATTAGATTCAGAAGGGAATTCTCGGATTCACATTTTCCGGATTCATATTTTTTGGAATCTATTTTCAGATTCATTTTTCACAAATTCGTTCAGAATCATTTTTCAAAAATTTAGAATCATATAGTTTGGATTCATATATTTTTTTCGGATTCAGTTTTTCTTAGAGTTACAATATCTAATTTCTTGCTTAGAATATTTTCCTCTAGTTTACAAACTCGTACTACTAACAAGTTTGTGTGCCAAAGATTTTCTTAAGAATGGCAGGATTGAATGTTGGATCCATTGATAATCTCAATCCAACCAGACCACCAATTTTTGATGGTAATGATTATGAATATTAGAGAGATCACATGAAGACTTTCATTATCAACACTAGAGTTGAAAATTTTGTTATATTTACTGGTGGATAAAAAATCCCTGATAAAGAAGTAAGTGCCTTTACAAATCAAGAAAAACATGATTACCAACTAAACTATAAGGTATTAAATACTTTACTTTGTTTAATGACTAGGAACATATATAGCCAAATTTCTTCTTGTGAAAAACTAACTTTATATGGAAGAAACTTGAATTTACACATTTTGGTACATATAAAGTGATTGAGACTAGAAGATCTATACTTAGAGCTGAGTATCATGGTTTTAATTTTCCTTATGGAGAACCAATTTGTAAGGTGCAACAGATATTCATGACTATCGTGAATAGATTACAATCAATGGGAGAAAAATTTCTAGATGATGAATCCCTTGTTGAAAAGATCATAGATATTTTGCCTAATGAGTGAGAATCAAAGAGAACTACTATCGATGAAAACAGAAAGGTTACTCAAATTTATCTTGATGAAATATTTGGAACTCTTCTTCAGCATGAGACTATAATGAAGAGAGATGATGACAACATAAAGAAGAAGAATGGAAATGGAAGTTTAGATTTTACTATAAATTCAAATCACATAAAAGCTAAGACTCCTGAGAGAGTTACTAGATCCAAGTATAATAAGGTTATTATCCAATCTGAATCTAGTGAGGGTGAAGTCTCAGAAAATGAGTTAGTTAATCTTGCTCAAAGGATGAACAAGATAACTGGACAGAGAAATTTTCAATCTAAGTATAAGAAGAAGGAAAGGAAAGATAAAAAAAGATTCAGAGGTCACATGCTATGAATGCAAGAGAGCTGGACACATAAGACCTGATTTTCCTATGATCAAAAGAAAAGAAAGAAAAGAGAGGAATTCTTAAAGGAATAGAAAGAAATATTACAAGTCCAAATCTAAGAAAGTGTTGAAAGCCAATGACACATGGAGTGCTAGTGGTGGAGACTCCTCAGATGAATCATCGGATTATTAATCTTCTAGATAGAAGAATCTTGGTCTTATAGCCAAGCTAGCTATTTATAATAATTGCTCGATGGATAAGGTACACAATGCTAAATCAATGAACAATGTTTCTTTGAATTCTAATGATATTAAATATTATAACTCTTCTGATGAATAATCCTCTTCTGATGAAGATAATACTTTACCTACCTATGAAGAAGTTTATAGGTTTTCCAAACTTCTTGAAAATGAGAATTCAAAACTCATGAAAAAACTCGATAAGGAAAATTCTAGGAATTTTATTCTTACTAAGGAAATATCAGATCTTTCTAAAGATCTTGATAAGAAAAATAATGATTTTGAAAGTATTTCAAAAAATCTTAAGGAAGTAAGTTCTGAAAAGAATAAACTTTCTAAAGAACTAGAAAATGTAATTTCTAAGAAAAATGTTTTCGAGCCTAGCTCTAGTCCAAATGTTTTTGAAGACAAGAACTTAGTTATTAAACTCAAATCTGAAATATTTTCCTTGAGGATGTGTTTGTCAAACTTTACCCTAGGTAAATAAAATTTTGATAAAATGTATTCACAAATCCAACCTCGAAGGAATACTTCTGGTTTTGGTTACACAAGTTCTAAACCGATTTTTAGTAACAACTACTTTGTTCCTAAAAGTGACCCATTATGCACAAAGTGTCAATATAGTGGTCACTGGGAAAATAATTGTTCCCTAAACAAAACCCAATCCTTAGGATTTCATAAGGATTATTTTTCAAAGAAGATGTGGGTACCCAAAATTTTACTTTCTGAAATTTCCGGATCCAAACAAGTCTGGATTCCGAAAACCTAACTTTTTCTTATTTTCAAGAAAATAGGGAAAGTACCAACAACAATACATGGTACATGGATAGTGGATGTTCCCGGCATATGACTGGTAACAAAGACTATTTTGAAAATATTATCAAAACTAAAGGAGGAAAAGTAACTTTCAGAGATAATGCTCAGGGATAAATTATTGGTATAGGTAATATCATTCTTCTTGGAAAAACATTGATTTCAAACATTTTATTTGTTAAGGGTATTAAGCACAACCTCATAAGAATAAGTCAATTATGTGATGAAGGCTACCTTTTGAATTTTAGGAATGATAAGTGCCTAGTACACAATTCCAAGGAAGAGTTTATTCTTTCTGCCCAAATGCAAGATAATGTTTACACACTAAATTTAGAAGACCTTAGGAGCCAAGACTTACCTTGCCTTAGTGCAATGGAAGATCATTCTTGGTTATGGCATAGAAGGTTAGGACATTGTAACCTTAGTAACTTATGTAAAATTTCTAAGAAAGGTTTAGTTAAGGATCTAACAGAGCTTAGATTTGATTCTTCAAAAGTTTGTGACCCTTGTCAATATGGAAAGAAACATAAATCAACTTTTAAATCAGTCGGTGAAGTCTCAACTACTAATGCATTACAACTAGTGCATATGGATCTTTTTGGTCCAACAAAAACTGGAAGCATTGGGGGCAAGTACTATGTATTTGTTTTGGTTGATGATTACACTATATTTACGTGGGTCTATTTTCTAGCAAAGAAGTATGAAGCTTTTTATTATTTCAAAAGTTTTAGAGCCCAAGTTAAAAATGAGAAAAATCTTCCCTTGAAAACTATTCATAGTGATCATGGAGGAGAATTTCAAAATTCTGATTTTGAAACTTTTTCTAGTAGAAAAGGTATTTCTCAAAACTTCTCAGCACCCAGAACACCTCAACAAAATGGTGTTGTTGAAAGAAGAAATAGAATTCTTCAAGAGATAACTAGAACCATATTGAGTGAGTATTATTTTGCCAAACATTTTTGGGCTGAAGCTGTAAGTACTATTTGTTACACTATAAATTGAGTTTTTATTAGATCTTTTCTTAATAAAACTCCTTATGAGTTATGGAATGGTAGAAAACCTAGACTTTCCTACTTTAAGGTTTTTGGTTACAAGGTATTCATTCTGAATACTAAAGATAACTTATAAAAATTCGCACCAAAATCTGATGAAGGAATTTTCTTAGGCTACTCTACAACTTCTATGTCTTATAGAGTTTTCAACAAAAACACTTGTACTGTTGAAGAGACAGTACATGTCAAATTTGATGAAACTGATCCTTTTGTTTTCAAACAACCCCAACATACATCCTCAGATGTGTTTTCCAAAACTTATTATCAACGTATGATAGAATACCCTTTTGATAAGGAAAATGTACAAGAAGATACTTCTGAAACATTTACCATAGAATACTTTCTACCCTATGTTGATGAAAAAGTTTTACAAAACTCAAATCAGTCGTTTCTTAAGAATCATCCCAGTGATAGTATCATTGGTTATGTAAATCAACCTGTAAGGACCAGAAGTTCCTTAAGAAATGACTTAGATTATCTAGAATTCCTTTTCCAATTAGAACCAAAAAGCACTGATGAAGCTTTAAGTGATGATGATTGGATTAAATCCATGCAAGATGAACTAAAATAATTTGAAAGGAATAAAGTCTGGATCTTGGTTGAATAACCTAAGGAAACTTCTGTTATTGGAGTAAAATGGGTCTTCAGAAATAAGTGTGATGAAAATGGAATCATCGTAAGAAATAAAGCTAGATTAGTTGCTAAAGGATATAATCAACAAGAAGGAATATACTATGAAGAAACCTTTTCTCCAGTATCCAGACTTGAATCTATTAGTATTTGACTTTCCTTTGTAGCATTATTCAATTTTAAGCTTTTTCAAATGGATGTGAAATGTGCTTTCCTTAATGGTTATGTTCAATAGGAAGTTTTTGTTGAACAACCTCCTGACTTTGAAGACACAAAACATCCTGATCATGTTTTTAGACTTACCAAATCTTTGTATAGCCTTAAACAAGCCCCTCGATCTTGGTATGATAGACTTACAGGATTTTTGCTTCAAAATAACTATGTTAAGGGAAATGCAGATCCAACCCTTTTTATAAAGAAAGATAAGAATTTTTTTTTGATTATTCAAATTTATGTTGACGACATTATATTTGGTTCAACGCAGCAATCCTTAACTGATTCCTTTGCGGATCTAATGAAATCTGAGTTTGAAATGAGTTTGATGGGTGAGTTAAAATTTTTACTTGGTTTTCAAATTTCTCAAAAACCAGAAGGAATCTACATATCCCAACATAAGTATATTAAAAATATTCTTAAAAATTATGGATATGAAAACACTAAGAGTATAAGTACTCCCATCGGTACCTTAAACACACTTGATCTTGATGAAGCTGGGAAACCAGTAGATCAAACATATTTTAGAGGTATGATAGGAAGCTTACTATACTTGATAGCTAGTCGTCCAGACTTGATGTTTTCAGTATACTTATGTGCAAGATATCAATCCAATCCTAAGGAATCTCATTTAAAAGCAGTGAAAAGAATTTTTCACTACTTAAAGGGAACCATGGATCTAGGACTATTTTACACTTCTGGAAATTATTTTGTTTTAAAAAGTTTTTCGGATGCTGACTTTGGTGGATGTAGAATGGATAGAAAAAGTACATCCAAAACTTTTCATTTCTTAGGAGATTCAATAGTTTCTTGGTCTTGCAAGAAGAAACATTCAGTATCACTCTCCACTGCTGAAGCTAAATATATAGCAGCTGGAAGTTGTTGTGCTCAAGTGTTGTGGATGCAACACACACTCACAGATTATATCTTGAGTTTCACTAAGACTCAAATTTTATGTGATAACACAAGTTCCATCTCCCTTAGTAAAAAACCTGCACACCGCTATTTTGCAAAACACATTGATATTAGAAATAAATTTCTTAAGGATCACACACTAAAAGAAGATATCATTCTTCAATTCATCGGAACGCAAGATCAACTTGATGATATTTTCACAAAATCTTTACCCTCCAATAGATTTGAATACATTAAAAAAAAGTTAGGAATGATATCTGTAAGGTAATATTCCTTGATTAAATTTTTGTTAAACCATTCTCCTTACAGTAATAACCTCCTTTTCATAGGGGGGGTACATTTCTTTGTGAGTTTCTCAGAAATTTTCGTAATGAAGTTTTCGTACTAGAAATTTTCGTAATGAAGTTTTCATACTGGAAATTTTCATAATGAAGTTTTCGTACTGGAAATTTTCATAATGAAGTTTTCATACTGGAAATTTTTGTAATGAAATTTTCGTACTGAATATTTTCATAATAATGTTTTCATACTGGAAATTTTTGTAATGAGGTTTTCATACTGGAAATTTTCATAATGATAATTCTCGTACTCATATTTTTTAGTAATTGAGTTTTGGTACTTAATGTTTTTATATAAAATCTTTTTTGACCTTAAGTTTTTTGTAGTAAGTTTTTCGTAGTGACTTTTTTCGTAGTCAAATTTTCTTCAAGAAGAATATCACCTATTACGAATAAAATTCCTAGCCAATCCGAAAGGTATGAATTCCTTAATTAAGTCTTCGTAATCATTGTTTAGTTGCTAGTAGTTTTTTTTTAAATTTCTCAGATTTGTTTCTTCTTAAATCCGAATGGTTTTTTTAAAACCTAAAAAGATCAGATTCAATATTTCCTTGCAGGCATGTTTTCAACTGTCAGATCAGATCAGAGAGTTTTTGAATCGTCAGATTGTTTTTGGAAGTTGAAAGGTCACCACCGTCACCTATATAAAGGGGACCCCTAATGCTGTCCCACATCAGTTTCCAAAGCTCTCGCATCTCGAAGCTCTCCCTCAGTTCTTAAATCCCGTTCTGAATCCTTCAATGTTCCTCCATTCCAAATATCTGTAGAAGCCACTTCTCAAGAAATGTCTACAATGAAGCCAATCTGAAGTTGGTTAGTCTACAGGGAAAGGTTCCTCCATCCGAAATTTTTCAGTAAGTATGATTCTCTTATTTCTAAGAATATCAAGCTAAATGGATGAGAAGATTTCTGCATATGGAAGACAGGGGATCAGGATGATTTTTATACAGATTTTCTTGTAGAATTTTATGATTTTGTTTCCTTCTATGATGAATATTTCATAGAAAAATTCTCTTTTAAGAGTTATGACAAAACTTACAAGCTTTCTTACACCAAGGCTGCAAGCTTGGTGGGGCTCTTATATGATGGAGAAGTTAAATTTTTCTCCCATAAGCTGCCGGATATGCAAGGAAGTTTCAGCAAAGTGAAGTCAATGGAATGAATTAGACTCAAAGATAAAAAATAGCAAAGATTTCCCATATCTCCACCAACAATCGAATTCTGCATTTTTGGGTTCAAGGGTTTTTCATTCCAAGAAGAGGTGACAAGGATAACTTAAAGAAAAGTGACATTTACATCTTGGATTTCTTGATAAATCTAAGAAAATCAATCTGATGAGGCACATCCTTATTACGGTTCAGAACATAAATAATGGAAATTTGAAAGCTCAAATTATTATGTATCCTACTCTTCTATCCAAGCTTATTATTCGGTGTCTTGATTCTTTCAAGGTTGCTTGCACCTCCAAATCGAGAAATTGAAAGGCGATGCTGATTAGTGATGACACCTTAAAGAGGATGAAAGTTAGTTTTTTAAAACAGACAGGTGAGTTCTATGATCTTCCAGAGGAGGAGGCAGAAGTCAATTCAGAAAATGTGGAAAAGGATGAACCCTCAAAGAAAGTTAGTAAGAAGTGAAAGTTGAAGGAAGTGGAGGAGATAGAAAAAACCCCCAAAGCCAAGGAACCTCAGTCCTCACCTCCCAAACCTAAGAAACAGAAAGTGTATCCGGATGAGGTGGTTGAAAATTGGAGGGAAAATAAGGAAAAGAGAAAAGAAGGGGAACCTCAGTTAGGATTGGACACTGCTGAAGCCAAGTCTTTAAGGGAGAAGACAACTTAATACCTTGAGAAGGTTGAAAAAGAGAAGAATATGAAGAAGAAAATGTCTGAGACTGAAGTTGTAAAATATCTCTTGAAAGCCACAGAAATAGCCTCTGAGAATATTCCCATTCCGAAGTCTTTCTTGGTTGAAAGTTTACCTGAGACTCCGGGGAAGAATTTTGTCACTCTAGAAAAATCTAAAGAGACAGAAGTTGTTGAGGAAGTAGAATAAGAAGAGGAAGTAGAATAAGTAGTAGAAGAAGAAAGTGGTGATTTAGATGATCTGATTAAACAAGTTAAATATTACCAAGAAAAGGCAACTCCATCAGAAAGATTACCACTCCGAACATCTAAGGCCGAGTCCTCAAAGCTTGTCACTCCAGGAAAGGGAGATGAGAAATATAGAAAGAAATATGAAGACAAGGAAGAATAGATAGAGAATTAATTATCTGAGGAAGAAAGCTATAAAAAGAACTTTCTTGGGGAAGGAGCAGAGAAGGAAAAACTTGATGAAGACAAGATAGTTCAACTATCTGAAAGTGAGGAAGAAACTCCTAATGAGGAATCCATTCTGAAAGTTGATAAGGCTAAGCAAGTGCTTATGGACACCCCAATGAGAGATATCATAAGGAAAAAGCAAGTTGAAGGTTCTTCTAAAAGAAATATTGTGGAAATTGTGGAAATTGTAGAAGAACATTCACCTTGAAATTTGTCGGATTAGGAGTCATCTGCACTAGGACATGATTTTGTTGTTGAATCTCTGAAGAAATTGGTGGACACAATTCCGATATTTCCTATAATAGACTCCAGGTGACAGATGCTTCAACACAGCTTAAATCAGAATTCAAAATCTTCATCCATGGTGATGGATAAATGTGTGAAGATTGAGGATGATCATAAAAATTTCCTTATCAATTATGAGGTCCACAGAAAATCTTGTAGAAAAATGACTTTATGGTCAAAGAAAATCAATGATGATTTGACAGAGCTTGATACCTTTCAGAATGATGTGAAAGAAGATTTTGATATCAAGGATGCCAAGATGAAGAATCTTCAGGATAAGCTGACCCTTGAGCAAAATACTCAGAATCAATAGGTGAAGGATATGAATGGGAAGCTCAACTCTATCACTCAAAGCTGGAAATGCGAAAGAGATATCGGGATTGAGATCGAAAAGAAGCTTGTAAAGCAGGATGAAGTTCTTAAGGCACAATCTAAGGCTCTAAAATCTCAAGAAGAAAGGATCACAATCTTGGAGAAGAAAGTTGAGGAGGACCATAAATACTTAAAGAAGATGAACACCCTTCTGAAGAAGCTAATCCCCAAGAAAAAATAAGACAAATAGACTAATCTGATCTTTTTTTTTGTATTTTTTCCTTGTAAAAATCCTTTCAATATTTATGAAAACTTTGGTTGTTTGTATTGTTTGTATGTCTTACTAATGTTTCAGGTACTTTATTATTTTTCCATTCCCTCAAATTCTTTTTGAAAATCACAAAGGGGGATAAGGAAAAAGAACTCAAAAGGGAGAAGGAAAAATCTAAAAGGGAGAAGAAAAATTTCTAAGTTAAGAAGAAATATCCTTAAGTAAGGGGGAGTTCTCATTAATAATTCTTCATTCAAATGAAATCTCTTATTCTAGAAATATAGAATATGATCCTTGGAGTTTAAAATCCTAAGGGGGAGTTAGTCGTATTCACCATTGATCATAAACAAAGGGAGATAATATTTAATTACAAGTCTAGAAATTTATTCTAAGTCATTACATTCTTTTTCATTAGGATGTTTGTGCTTTCCAAAAAGGGGGATATTGTTGAGTCAATAAGGTTTTACTTATGAATTTTTCCATTCCTTCATTCATGGGAGAGATTGATTAGTCATTAAGGTTTCATTATGACTTTACCATTCCTCTTGTTTTAAAAATCACAAACACCTTTTCTTAAGGAAAATTTCATTTTACCCCTATTTTACTTCCATAAGGAAAATTTCCTTCCCAAAGGAAATTTACCACTACCTTGTTTTCATTGTTCATATAAATATTTTTCTTAAGTATAAAAATCGAATTCATATCTAAAACCTCGAAATCGTATAATACTTAGACATGAAGTATTCTATTTTAGGATCTGAATTCTGGATACGAACTCTAATGAAGTTCCACTCCGAATTCTGGATACAAACTCCAATGAAGTTCAACTCCAAATTCTGGATACAAACTTTCATGAAGTTCCACTCTGAATTCTGGATATGAAATCTCATAAAGTTCCACTCCAAATTCTTATTATGAACTTCTACTAGTTCGACTCCGAACTTCTATGAGTTTGACTCTGAACTTCTACTAGTTCGACTCTGAACTTCTATGAGTTCGACTCCGAACTTCTACTAGTTCGACTCCGAACTTCTATGAGTTCGACTCCGAACTTCTACTAGTTTGACTCCAAACTCTGTAAGTTCAGGTTCCAAATTCTTTTGAATCCAGACTCTGAATTTCCTTAGAAATTCAGACTCCATAATTCTATAGAATTCAGGTTTTGAATTCCTACAAAACATAATTTGAATATCTCTTTATTATAGACTCTGAATTCTATTTTTTAATTAGAATACGAACTTTCATACTTTTCTTACATTCAGAACTTTTATTTACTTTCATTCTGAACTTCAGTTTTCCTTATGCTTACACTTGTTCTAATATAAAACGATGTCGTTCCCTCAGTTATCAACTAACCATTGGTTGAGTGACACGTGTATAGGTCCCTCTGAAATTCAAGGAGAAATATGACTGTTGGAGGAGGGATCCGACCATTGGATCTTCACCTATAAATAGGAGCTCATTTGAAAAGAAGCTATAACTTTGACAGAACTCTTACATCTATGCTTACATTCTGTTGAAGTGATTTCTAGAGAGAGGCTCTTATCAAATCTCAAGCTTTGTGCAGAAAGTTTGAACAACTTGTTCAAACTTTTCCTTGTGCATATTTTCTTCGTGTTACTCCAATTGTTGTTGTGTACAATCGAGGGATTTCAGGGATAGAAAGACAGAGGTTCCAACACCTTGAATTTGAAGGCTTCCTTGCTGAGGAAGACAGAGGTTCTGACTACCTGATAGTTGAGGGCTTGGGGGGATAGCAAGATAGACTCTGATCTTCGTATCAAGGGCTTACCCTGGTGTGGGTAAGACAGAATTTCTTGAAAATAAATCAAGGGACCTTTATCCAAGGTTGTTGGATACCCTTCTCTTTGGGATAAAAGAGTTTATACATGTTACTTGTTTTTGTTATAAGACTTTCCGCTGCATTTTTTATTTTTGAGGAAAGTATACTATCTTATACTTCCTCATCCTTGTACTCTGATATAGTTAGATTCTACATGCTTTAAGGTAGAATCTTAATCTTTTCAACTTTTGTTAAGTTTCATTTTTGGAATCACTTTTTTGGAATCTAGCAAGTCTTTAGAATTCATAGAGGTATTTTAAATTATCTTGTTTAACCTTGTTAAACATAACCATCCTAAAAATTTCCTAAGGGAATTTTTAAAAAGGTACAATTCACCCTCCTCTTGTATCTGAGAATCTCATTCTTATTTTGATCCTACATTTGGTATTATAGAGTATATCATACTCAATCACTTACCATCCTAACATATAGATCCCCCTTAAGGATCCTAGGGTTGGTATTTTGGTAATACCATAATCTCTAGAATATGGATAATAAATTTTAAGGGATTTTTTATGGTATGGTCCATCTAGAATACTCAATATGGTGTGAAGAAGAGAAAGGATATGTGCCCTTTTATAATTTAAGGGAGGGGAATTCATGGAATTTCTTAAAAGATTAAAATATAATAAAGTAATTATCTAGCCCAAATTCCTCCAAAAGGACATTTATTATAATATAATATAGTATTAGGTTGAAATTACATCAAATAATAATTTTTTTACATGTTTAAGTGGTGTTTTAATCCTTATCTTTTGGTTTAACTCTTTAGTTAACCTATCTTAACATTAAGCAAGGTAACAACCTTTTCACTCTTAAAGGGTTATAATTTTACTTATAAGATAAAAATTAAATAATAAATGGAAAAATTATGAAATTTTATACCATATATCATCCTAATTTTCCTCTTTAAATATTTTTATAATTTTTAAATAACTTAATAAAATATTATTTTGATAAAATACCATTAATGTAAATTTTGACAATATTCATTTAATTTGACTTAAAAGACCTAAATAAAAAGTTAAATTTGAATATAATAATTTAATTAAACACCAATATTTCATATTTATCATAAAATTATCAGAAAACTATAACTTAATAAAATTATATTACTTTTAATATTTTTAAATTCATTTATTTTTTTCTTAATAATTGAATAAATACTACATTAGTGTTGCATAAGAATTTAAGGTAATTATATAGTTTTTAAAAATTATAAATAAGTTTACATCATGAAAATAATTTTGTTAATCTCAAAAATTCATTTATATACATTCACAAATTGCTTTTTTACCAATGTGGACATATAAGAGGTATTTAAAACAAAGAGTGACATTTTGTAACTTTCTTTTCTTTAAATATTATATAGATAATTTTCATGGAAAAGTGGACATTTAAAAAATAAATTCCAAGAATAAAATGATAATTTTCAAATTTACTTAATGCAATAATAATTAAGATGAAAAATTACAGCTTTATTACTTAGTTTTAACCTAGATTAACCGAATTTACCATTTATTGAGGTGGTAAATTTTACCACGATTGCTATTAATATTGGAAAAAAATATAAAGGTAATATTTAAAAAATTTGAACCTCATAATTAAAAACATGGAATTTTTTTATAAAATTAAATACATATATTTAGAAGAAATTAATTTAAAAAATAAGCGCATGAAACTTAACGAAAAAAACTTTTTAAAAAATATATTTTAAGCATAAAACTTGGTTTATTCTTATCCCATGATTATAAAAATTTTAAATAAATATTAAAACATTTTATTGAATATATAATATATAAATTTCATTAAAATAATTCACAAATATTAATTAATTTAAATTATCAGGATAAAAATATATTTTATGCATAAAAATAATTTTTCAGAAAATATTTCATTTTATTTCAAATGATATTTATTTTTATTTATAATCCATTGATAACCAATGAATTTATATTATAAACATGTAAATAATATGTTTTTCATAATTTAGTTAGTCTTATTCATACCTTTAAATCAAACGGCTGGACGATAATTATCACATTAAATAATAATATTTTATTAGCATATCTCAGTTCATTTAAACTCAGTGTTACATGTAACGCAAGATTATGAACTAAAATTTATTTAAAAAAAACATTTTATAAAATCTTATAGTGTTAAAAATATTCATTAAATTTCACAATATTTCATGACCAATAACTATTAAAATTTAGTGTCTTTGGAGACTAGATACATAATAAGAATTTTTTATGAAAGATCTTTAATATCTCTTAAAAATTTATTATCACATAATACCCTTCTTAGACATTTCCCACTTAATCCTTTCTTCATAACCAGAAGAAATATAAAGAAAAAAATGCACGATCTTAGAGGCCCGGTAATGGTAAAAATTGGAGATATCAATCAGTAATCAAAAATAACCATAAGATAAGATTAAGGGTATTAAAAAAAGATCACAATTTATGGTATTTTTTCTAGTATGTAATAGAAAATAAAAAATGAGTAAAATAATAATGATTTTTCATAATCAATGACATGATTCATAAGAGTGTGGAATCCTCAATTGTAAGATCCCAATATTTTTCTAGAGTTTATCTAGGGTGAAATTTCAGGTACTTTTTGTTTTTAATTAAGTACCTATGGTTGGAGTTATGGCTTGGGGTGCGTTTGTTTTAAGTCTAAGAAAATCTTACAGAAAAGAGGTTGTGCACATTTGGCGCATGGTTTAAACAAACCGTGTGGCTACTTAAGAGAAACTGTATGCCCTCTTGTTTTTGAGGCAGTAGCTTTGGCGTAGTTGGCGCATAGTTTGAGAGGTCGTGTGAGGTAGCCATGTATAGTTCCCCTATGAAGTAGTGGCTAACACATGGTTAGCGCACGATTTGTCTAACCGTGCGACTAAACTATGCACATGCCAACTGTGAGATCCTAAAATTGTGGATCTCACTCGTTTTCAAGTTTTAATGAGTTGTTTCACCTCCTATAAGGACATAACTCAGGATTTTACTTTCATAAGGGTAAATAAAGGTTCTCCTATCAGCCTGAAGGGATTTCAAGTCCTTTAGAACACCATTCTTCATGATCGAAAGCCCGAATTAAAGATTCACTATTCTCTTAGTAAGTGGATTTCATCCTGATGCTTATCCTATTCATTCTTCTATCTTTCCCTAATATTTTCATGGAAGTTATCCTCTATTTTCTTAGATATAAAACTATGTGGTGAGATCTAGATCTTTGATTTAAGATCTAGATCTATATTTATGGTATCTTGATGTCTTTGATCTTGTTTTTGGTTTAGGAAATTTAGATCTAAAAATTTTGTCAATGTCATTGTGCTGCTCGGATTTTGGGGATTTCCGTTGGGAAAACATTTTTCAATGAACTGAGGTAGTTGGTCTAAATATAATTTCTATAGTCATGGATTTGATATGTATATGCAAGATTGTAGAATTTCTATCATACTTTAGTAATTATTTTCCTCGAATTGGGTTTGATAGATTGACCAATTGAGTTATAGAAGATTTATTGAAATAGGTAATTAATTGGGAAATTAATCATGAGACTAAGGGAATACCCTATTAGATAATTAATTTGAAGAAATTAGTTATAATATATAGGGTTTTTAATCTATTTAATTAATTAAGAGATTAATTATGAAATAATGAATTGGCTATGTTGAGATAATTAGCTGTGAATTAATTATAGGATTTCAGATTATGATCTAGATAATTAATTGTGGGATTAACTATGGAAATTTTATATTTATAATGAGATAATTAATTATGAGATATTAATTGTGAGATTAGTTAATTAATTAAATAATTTATTAACAGGATTGATACATTTTGTTAATTGTGGTGTTAACTAATGGATTTGATGTATTTAACTAATTGTTGAATTAGTGAGGGAATTGATTTGGATAATTAATGGATGAATTAATTATGTGTTTAAGAATGGAAACATGGTCATTCTAAATTGAGAATTACAACTGGTAATATGATCATCATAATTATGAGTAAGATAATGGGAACATGGTCATTATAATATGAAGTATACATGGTAACATGGTCATTATACTTATGAGTAAAGAGAATGGGAACATGGTCATTCTATTGAGGGGTAAGCATGGTAATGTGGTCATCTTACTTATGTTGTAATATTGGTAATTTTGGAAATGTGTCTTATAAATGTGAAATTAAAGAATGGAAATAATGGAACTCTGAGTTATGGCCACTAATGAGAATATTCAAACTCCAACATGAGTCAAATTAGGTATTGAGATATCATAGAACCTTGAATAATTTGATATTCGGTGAGAATCAAGTATTAAGATATGATATTACCTAGGGAAAACTTTTGGGATCCGGTATGAGGTGAAGTTAGTATTGAGGTATGAGTATCCTTGAGAACCCTAGAGTAAATGTAATTAGATAAGAATAAATAAAAATGTGATAAACTGTTTATTATTGCATTGTACTTATTTCCTTGTAGAACTGCATGCACTATCTTTTGACTAGACTTGTTTTAGACACCATTGGGAGTGGCCTATTGAGTCATACTCACACCCTACTCGGGTTTCCTGATCGATACCTGAATAAATTATATTGTTGCAGGACTGGATAAGGGAAAAGGCCATAGGATTCGTGGCTGATTGGGGATGGATCTTGAATGATGTAAACAGACACGATTCAGGACCCGTTTGGGTAACCATAGTGTCTTTATTTTTAGTTTCATATTTGAAACTTGGCACTTATATTAACATATCATGTTTTCCCTTTCAGTTGAGTATTGTATTTCCTGTTTGGTTATCTCATGACATGAGTATTTTTCTGGTTATATATGCTTCTGTTATTACTTATTTACTCCCACTGGTGTTTTACTATCATAAATGAGGGTATAGTCTCCCCATGAATGACTTACTAGAACCTCACTGCTATTTGAAAGCCTCTATCATACGAGGAGGTGCACTTGAGGTCATGTGGTGAACTGGATCAGGGCACTGTCACGTGGCTTCCGGGTTGGGATGTTACAAAGTGGTATCATAGGTCCAATTTTCATTCTTATTATTTGTCTTACTATTTTGGGAAAGTTAGATAAGATACTAGGAAGAGTCGGGGCTTGGTAATGATCTCGTGTATGGGAGTTTCAAACCCATGTACGAGGGGAGAACCCAAGTACTCAGGGTGGGATTATTTTTATTCCTATTTGCTGTTATAGTTGAATGCTATTTCACCTTGGGTGACACACTTATGGTGTGATGTGATTATTGTTTCTGAGAATTTTTGAGTATTTATTTGTGTCCAACAATGGAATTAGAGTTGAGTCTTCATGAATCATTCTAGGCACTCAGGGTTATTGTGACATGAATCATTTTAGGCACACATAGGGAAACGAGTTATGGGTAAGTTTTTGAGCTTGAACTATTTTCCTTGTTGAGATATTATAATGAAAAATGATGCCTAACATGAATTTAAAAAGATTGTAAAATGATACAAAATGAGAGTAATTGGGTGTCTAAATGAGAAACTTGATTATGATAGTGTTTTTACCCTTGTTAACTAAAACCTAAGAGTAGGATGGTTAAGGGTAGTTATAGCGCCTCAGTTTTGACAATGTGGTGAGGTGGGAAAAAGGCTTGTTGTGATTATTTTACTCTTTCATAAATGTTATAAGGTTGTTTTATGATACCTAAGATGTGTGTTTGGCCTTGTAGAGAGTATTCCTCCATGACGTTTTTTGAGGGGATGAATGAGGGGCGTGCCTAGGAATGTTTTTCCAATTAGGGAACTTGAGTCACCGATCATTCCAACTAAAGATTAAGGGGAACAGTTTTGAGAGAACTTCACTCACTTCATGTAATTCATGTAAAGAGACCTAGGGTGGGTTGTGAAAAGTATGTCTGAGTTGACAATAAATTTTTAGTTGCATAACCCTACGACTTTAAATGGAGATGGTGGAATTGAGGTAGAATAATTATGCGTCGAGTCCATAGAGATAATAATTTACCATTTGAAGACTCCAACTAAGAGGAGATTCAATTTGGAAGCTTATATTATATGGGGATCGATGAAGAGTTGGTGGGAAATTCAGGTGAGAACTGGATAGACTGATGGTATGTCATGGAAGGACTTCTTGGATAGGTTCTTAGAACAATTTTATCTAGATACATTGATACAATAGAAATATATTGAGTTCATGAATTTGACATAGGGAAGCATGTTGGTGATGAACTATGCTGGATGCTACACAGATTTGCAATTATTTTCTCCAATGTTAGTAGGAGATAAGACAACTATGGTGAAAAGTTTTCAAGATGGACTTAAGTGTGATATTAGGTCCCAGGTGAATATATTTAGGTTGAAGAAGCTTGCAGAAGTGGTGGATCAAGATCTTATAGTTGAAGGGAACCTGAGGGAGGATTATAGTGTTGGATAGGTATTTGTTACTAGATGATCAGGAGGTGAAACTTTTGAGAGTTGTTAGTGCCATTACGACAAATTTAGCCAAGGAAGTGGAAAGTAGAGTATATAAACAGGTGGGTTGGTTAGATAGGAACTTAATGGGGTGATTTTTAATCAGTGTGGAATTCCGGGACACTATTTTCAAAATTATTCCTAACCACCAGTATAGTGTAGATCTTGTGACAAGATGGGACATCTACATAAATTCTGTAGGCCGTAATGACAAACTGGTACTAAAGGAGTAGCTGGGTAGAGTCAGAGTCTGGGAAAAGGTTCTTCTACACCATATCGGGATGGTAGTTGGATTTATATTGGATGAGGTGTTATAGGTAGTGGACGTGGTTATTTTGGGTAGGAATTCCCAAATCAGTAGAGTGGTGTTACTCAGGGGAGTCATACAACATCATAGGGAAGAGGGGGAACACTGTTACATGAAGTAAAACATATACTTATGGATAGTGAGGTGGGATCATTGACAGTGAGAGGTACTATTATTTTAGTTTCTACTTTATCTAGTTCCTTGTTTGATACTAGTGCCTCTTATTCCTTTATATCTACAAAACTTGTTAATGTTTTGAGCCTGGTTATGGAGTTTGTGAGTAGGGTTATGACTGTAGATGCACCATTGGGAGTATGGTCTAGAGATATCTGTCTATACAAGGGATGTTCACTAGAGGTTAGGGAATATCATTTCCTATGGGATCTATATGTTATAGATATAACAGGCTTCAACCTAATTATGGGTATGGAATGGCTAGTCGCATACCGAGCCCACATCGACCGTTACCATAGGAGGGTTACATTTAAATTTCCTAAGTGTGACCAGTATATTCATTGTGGTGAGTGGGATATCCATAAAGGCTGATTAGGGCTAATTACTCAGCAATTGGGAGAGCTCACAACCCAAGTTTCTAGTATTTTGTTGGATGAAGGGGGTGTTAAGCAAGATGTCCTTACACCAGTAGTGTAACTGTTTTAGGATGTATTTATTGAAGACTTGTTAGGACTACCACCTGAGAGAGATGTGGATTTCACTATTGAGATCATGCTAGGGGCGAAGCTAGTATCTATTCCACTGTACATAATGAAACTGACTAAACTTCAAGATATTAAGACTCAGTTGGAGAAATCACATAATCATGTAAAATCATTAATTAGATGACTAAATCAAGACACATTATTTTCAATATATAACACCTTAGATTTAACCTAGGCTATTCATGGTCATAATATATTCAAATACTTCATAATGGTTCATAATGAAAATGTGAATTAACCCAAGAATATCACTTGGGAGTGTTTAGAAAGGTGTGTAGTCTTTGGCCTACTCATCATGCATAGGTGATACTTGATTTAATACTCAATATAACCCTTTCAGAGCTATTAATCCTAGGTGAATCCATGACACATCCAAATCTACTTCCAATATCCAGGTAGGGATGTATTTTCAAGGAAAAACACACAATATTTATTTTAAAAGATCTCCAAGATGTTACCTTATACTTATACATATCCCTGGGGTTTTCAAAAAATTATCTAAACATATTTTCTAAAGATTAACTGAACCCTGACTTAACGCCAACAATAACAACCCAATAATTTAATATATATATATATATATATATTACATCATTTTAGATTAATATTTAATAAATCTCATAACAAAACACACCCTATAACCATAATGGTTTAGATTCATTAGAGACTAGATATATAATTATATTATTTCATGAAATATCTTCAAACCATTCTTCATAACTAGGGGAAAGAAAACATAATAAAGGGTGAGCTCAGATTATTAGTAAGGGTAAACATAAGAGATGTCAATCAATGGTCATAAGTGAGTATAATATAAGAATAGAGATATGAGAACATGATCATAAATTATAATAATAATGCACAATAAATTAAATAGCATTAATCATAATTCATGGAATACATATTTTCATAACGAAAGACATAAGTAATAAGTGAGTGGAATCATAAATAATCAATCACAAGACATGAGATCATTTTATAACCATAAGGCATAAGTTTGTGGCATACACATAAAAATAGAAAATCATTTCCTTAGTCAAGGATCACTACCAAGTGTATCATAGCGTATTGGGTTCACCCCTATTTCATTGTTTCCTAAGATAAGGTTCTCTCCCAACACTATCATAGTGGAAAAAGTCCCTTACAGAATTGAATTCACTCCCTATTATAGTCATTATAATATCATAATATATCCATTATTACCAAATTCATTGGGGGGATATATATGTTTTGTCCCACCTATCACATAATGAAAATCACACACACATATATATCTGTGTTACACAAGATCATAAAAAATTCATAATATCATCATATCATAATCCATGTAAAGGAAATGAGTTTAATAAACATTTCATATTTCATCATAGCAGAATCCATGGAAAAGAAACAAGTTTTATAAAGGTTTCATCATAACTTAATTAACCCATGGGACTGAAATTATGTTCATAGAATAAACCTTAAATATGTTGGAACCATGGTCTTCTATGCAAGAATTTGAGTATGTTTTGTGTTTGTTGTCAATCCTCAGTGGAAGTTCAGAATGTGTACCAGCAAAGTGATCACATAGTTCAAGCAGACAACAATATTGAAGGTGGTGCCATTTCCCAGTGTTTGCCAAATTTTTGGGCATGAAAATAGATAAATGGAGAAAAGTGTTTTTGGAAAAGAGACTTGCGCGCCGTGTAATTGAAGGAGAGGAAACTTTCACACCATATGTTTTTCAAGATCAGAACATGGAAAAATGGTAAAGGGATAAGGGCCGTGCAAGTTTTGTGCTGGTCGCGCAAGTGACCTGTGCGCTGAGAAAGGACTTGCATGCCTATGCATAGGAGGTTTGAAAACTTGGTGCCGGTTTTTCTTCATGATCATAACTTCAAAATATGGCAAAGGAAAGTAGGTTGTGCAAGTATTGGTGTGTTCTCGCAAGTGAGTAGCGCGACAGAGGCTAGGGCGATTGGATCTACGCGCCGAGACTTGCGCGCTGTGAGGACACTTGCACGCCACCGCACATGGGGTCCAGTTTGCCTATAAATAGAGGACCACCCCTCCTCATTTGCAACTAAGTTCAAGACTTAGAGTTTTTTTGAGCTCTCATAGTGCAATTGGTTGAGTCACGCAAGTGGTAGTTGGGTCACGCAAGTAGAGGCTGTGCGCCGGTTGTTGGCTGCGCGACCAAGGCAGTTTGGGAGTTAAAGGTGTAGAGTCGCGCAAGTTTGGAGTTGAAGGAGGCAGTGTCGTGCAAGTGTGTTGGTGTCACCTGTGTGCTGATTTTGTACCACTCAAGTGACTTGTGTGCCTTTCATGAAACTTTCATGCCGGTCTTGGAGAAGCGCGCCATGTGAGGTTGTTGTACGCCGGTCGTTTTGGAGCTGCATGAAAACTGGAAGATTGCATGATACCTTCGGTGTAAAGTGGGATTAGTATAAGAGTGAAATTTGGAATTCAACAGAGCATCTACATTCAACAGAGGATGAATTATTTTGTAATGATGAAGAGACATTCACGTATATAAACTGAGTGGGACTTCACCAAGGGCAGTGAGCGAGGGGGAGTCAACGGGAGTGACCCGAGGGACGCAATGAGCTATCCCTGAACTTTTTTAAAGGCAGTGAGCCTAGGACAGAGTGACTGTTACCAAACCTTTGTAATCCATAGCTAGTAAAGATTAGTGGAATTTGGTACGACCGACAACTTATCGGCGTATGCTCCTTGGATGTTTCCCTTAGCGGTGAACCAAGTAAAAATTGTTGTGTCATCTCTTTGCATGTGAATGTTTCATTGCTGATCATATTCATCATACATGTTTAACTAGTTCCTTCTAATATGGTAACAAGATCTTTTTTTTTAAAAGAAAAATTTGACACCCTGATTCACCCCTCCCCTCTTAGGGTGTCCCGGGGTCCTACAAGTGGTATCAGAGCCAGGTTGCTGGTGTTGAATCTATCCTTTGTCATCATGGAGAATGCAGTCAATGTCAGTGGAGTCCCTCTCTTAGATGGAAGTAATTTTCAAATTTTGAAGAACAAAATGAGATCTCATCTAATATCCCTTAGAATAAAAGTTCTATTTTCCACTGTGCAAGGTATAAATTTCACTGATCCAACAGGGCTTCCTATGAATGAAGCAGACAGGAAAATTCTTGATGCAGATGCTAAAGCACAAAATGAACTCACCACATCCCTTTATGATCAGATCTATCTAAAGGTAATGAGTTTTACCTCATCAAAATCCATGTGGGATAAACTCAAAAATATTTATGAAGGAGATAGAAAAGTGAATGAGGAAAAATTACAAGTCCTGCACAATCGGTTCGATGATCTTAAGATGCATCCAGATGAGAATGAAGACTCATTATTCAATCAAATCACTGAAGTGGTTGGAGCAATTCAGGGTCTCAGCAAAGAAATCAAAGACATTGATATAGTAAAGAAAATATTAAGAAGACTTACACCCCTGTACAATGCAAAGGTGTCATCCCTTTAGGAAAGATATCTTTCAAAACTTTCTATGGATGATCTATTGAGAAGCTTGGTAGCATATGAAATGAGAGTCAAACCAGAAGATGCTATGACTCGTGTGAGCAAGGAAATGGTGTTCAAGGTCATGGATAAACTAAAAATTTCAAAAGATAGTAGTAGTGAAGATGATGAAGAAAAACAAATTCTTTATCTCATTGCAAAGAACTTCCAAAAGGGAAAAGGGAAATTTAAAGGGAAGTTACCTTTGGCATGTTTTCATTGTGGAAAAGTTGGGCACATTGCCTATCAGTGTTTAAGAAAGATCAATTATAAAGATAGTGAAGATGAGAACATCTAGAAGCCTTGAAAAAGATTTTTCAAAAAGAGATACTTCAAATCTAGAAAGAAAATACAGAGGAAGAGTTTTTTCTGTAAAGAGTAAGATGAGGATACTGAATTTTTTGAAGAAGAAGAACCCGAATTTAAAACGGGAAAGCATGCTTCCATGATGGCTACAGTTGAAAAGTCAGAACCCTTGATCAATAAAGATAGATATAATCAGATTACTTCTAATGGTGATTCAAAGACTCTAATTAAGGATGCTTTTTCCAAGATTGAGAATAAATGTAAGAGATGCAATAAGTGGAAGGAAATGGTGAAAGAATCATCAGAATATGTTGATGAGCTTGAAGAAGATATTGAACGACTAGAAAAACTAGTGAGAGTTCAGTCTTCAATCCTTGAAAGCATAGATGATGTTGTGGAACTAAAGCTTAAAATTAAAGAACAAGAAAAGGTCATAAATGACCTTTCATTCAGACTGTAAGAGAATTCCAAGATTATTGAGGGACTTGAGGAAGAAGTTGTTACTCTTAGAATTAAAATTTAATGCCAATCAACGACAAATGAGGGCAAGAAGAAAATTCATTTCGGAAGATTCTCAGATGCAGAATTACTAGCATGAGCCAAGTGTGGTTTATATGGGGTTGGGAAAATCTTAAGTGATCAAAGACCCGCTTGTATAGGAAAGAGTGGAATTGGCTGTGAAGCTGAGACATCAACTACTATAAGTAAAGAGAGCCAAAAGAAAGACAAGATGAAAGTTGGACATGCTAATACATTACCTGAAATTATGAAAAAGAAACCCTCAATACAAACTAAAAGAAGAACTGAAAATTATCCTCAAACTTTCAGAAATGACAAGCAACTCAACTATTCTCCCAAGGAAGAAGGAATGAGGAGAAATTCAAGTGAAAAGACATTTCCTCTCATGAAGTGTCAGTTCTATGGTTATCTGGGACATACCATGTCATACTGTGAAGAGGCAAGAGATAATTGAATGGGGAAGATCTGGGAAGTCAACAAGGGAGACCGATTTCATATCCTCCATCTTATAGAAGAAATAGCTTCTATGGTTACTGTTTTAATTGTTCTAACTTTGGACATAAAGCTATGTATTTCAGGTAAATGTACGAAAGGATTAATTCATACAACACTCAAAGACTGGCCAGTTTTCATCCTCCTGATGGTGTTGTTCTCACAAACAGTTTTTCTCCTCTAGAAGAAGATTATGGGTATGAAGAATCAGATTATTTGGAAGAAAGTATTAAAAGGCCATCAGTATCCCATGCTCAATCCAATATCTCATGGAAATAAAAGAAGAAGATCGAGAAATCTAATCTTGCAGAAGTATCCCTCAAAGCTACAAAGAGCAGAAGCACCTGGATCCTTGATAGTGGATGCTCTTCCCATATGACGGGAAATGCTGACCTTTTGAAGAACATTGAAAAGAAGGTTTATGGAACAGTACGGTTTGGTAATGATGGTGCTTTGAAGATTAAAGGCAGTGGGAATACTACTCTCACCAACGGAGAGATGAAGAATACTGAAGTTCTTTATGTGGATGGTCTACGCCACAATCTCCTCAGTGTAAGTTAACTCTATGAATCAGGTCTCATAGTAACCTTTAATCAAAAAGGCTGAACTATAAAAGGAAAAATAGGGAATTCTCTTATGAAAGGCTGTAGAATAGATGGAAACTTATATCAGGTTGACAGCAAAGTGAACTCCTGCTATTTTTCTGTTGAAGAAGAAAAAAATTTGTGGCATCGAAGGCTGGGGCACATTAACCAACAAGACATGGAAGAGATATCTAAGCTGAAGATAGTCATGGATATTACCATTCTAAAACGTGAATGGGAAAATTCTTGTGATGATTGTATTCGTGGGAAGCTGGTCTGTAGTTCATATCGACCAAAGAAGAAAAGGGCATCACATCTTCTTGATCTCATTCATACAGACGTATGTGGCCCAATAAATATTGCTGGAACCCATGGAGAAAGGTAATTAGTCCTTTTCATTAATTATTATAGTAGAATGGCTTGTGTAATGGTGATTCATAGGAAGCGACAAGTACTTTATTGCATGGAAACTTATCGCTGGATTGCCGAGAATGATACAGGACAGATAATAAAAGTTCTGTGATCTGACAATGGAGGGGAATACATGTCCATTGAGTTTTAAAATTACCTAGAAAAACATGGAATACATCATGAGGTAGCTGCTGTGAGAACTCCAAAACAAAATGGAGTTGTTGAGCGTCGGAATCGACAGGTCAACAATATGGCCAGGACTATGCTGATCGAGATTGGTATCTCTCGCCATTACTGGAAGGAAGCTGTTGAAGCTGCAGTGCACACTCAGAATCGAACAGGAATTTATATGGGAGAAACGAAGACACCATATGAATTGTGGCATGGAAGGAAGACTTCATTGAAATAATTTCGTGTTTTCGGAAGCAAATGTTTCATCTGGAACAAAGAAGGAAATCAAGGGAAGTTTGGTGACAATGCTGATGAAGGAATTTTTCTTGGGTATCCAATGAACAGCAAAGCCTACAAGTGTTTCAACAAGCGATTAGGAAAGATTGTAGTAAGAAGTGATGTTAAGATAATTGAATAGAAAACCACAAATGCTTCAAGGATGTCATATGCTAATGTGATAGAAAGTGAAGAAGAAAGTGAATGTGGAGAAAATAAAACTACAGAAATAGAGGAAGCTGTACAAAACACTCAGCAGTCACATTATGATGTTGACTTAGAAGAAGAATCTGAAGAAGAGACTGTGGCTAGAGAGAATTAAACAAACCACACAGGATAAATCGTAAAGATGAGATTGATCCATCTAACATAATTGGGGATAGGAGTGCACCCACACAAATAAGGAGGATGAGGAATAAAATTCCATCTTCATTTTTGTCAGTTCTAGAGACATCCTCATTCTAAGAAGCTGCAAAGGATGAATCTTGGGTGAAATCCATGAATGAAGAGTTAGATCAGATTGATAAGAATCAGACATGGGATCTTGTCCAGATACCCGGAGGTTACAATGTGATTGGTACAAAATGGATCTTCAAGAACAAGTGTGATGAGCATGGAAGTGTTATTAGAAACAAGGCTTGACTGGTATGTAAGGGATATTCCCATATTGAAGGTGTAGATGTTGAAGAAACCTTTTCTCCAGTGGCTAGACTAGATTCAATCAGGATTTTCCTTGCTATGGCACTCCAAAGAGGATATAAAGTGTATCAAATGGATGTCAAAACTGCATTCTTGAATGGTGTACTCGAAGAAGAAGTCTACATTGAACAACCAGTGGGTTTTGTTCTTGGTACTGATGAGACAAAGTTCTGCAAACTAAAGAAAGCTTTATATGGTTTGAAGCAGGCACCACGGGCATGGTACTCCCGGCTGGACTCTTATCTCAAGAAGTTATAATTCAAAAGAGGAGGAGTAGATCAAAATCTATATGTGAAGAATTATCCAGAAGATCAATTCATGGTTCTTTTCTATGTTGATGACATCATATTTGGTGGCAGCAGGCAAAAATCTATGGATGAATTTTCCAATCACATGAAATTAGAATTTGAAATGTCGATGATTGGAGAGCTCACGTATTTCTTGGGACTACATGTGATTCAAAAGAAGGATTTCACTTTCATTTCTCAGGAAAAATATGCAAGAGAGATGCTGAAGAAGTTTAATATGAAAGACTCCAAACCAATGTCAACTCCGATTGCTGTTGGAACTAAACTTGGAAAACATGAAGATGAGACCTCTGTAGATCCCACCATGTACAGGAGGATCATTGGGAGCCTACTGTACCTGACAGTGACACGTCCAGATATTGTCTTTGCCACATGTCTTGCGGCCCGCTTTCAGAGTGATCTAAAGGAGTAACATATGGAGGCAGTAAAAAGAATCATGAGGTACATTCTGTAACGACCCAAAGTTCCATGAATGGAAATCCCTCTTGATCTAATTAAATGTCTCTTTATGTTTATATAAAATGTCAACTTCATTAGTTTTATGTTAATAATTTTGACCGTTGCTAATATAGCTGTTGAACAGTGGTCACATGATTAGTATAAATATAGGGCTTTAACAAATACAATTTACTCAGACAAAGGAAGCGATGACCTCATCCAGTAGAATTGCTCCATACGAAGCCCATTTTTTAGAGCTCAGAAAAGAGGTGGGGTCCTTGGGCTTCGCTCTTGACCAATCCCAAGCTGAGATTCATCATGTCAAGCTCGAACAGGACCGTCTATGGGAAAAGTGGAAGTTGATAGAGATTACCACCCGAGCGATGTTATCTGAGCCACACCAAGAGTCTGTCACCATCACACACCTTACCCTTAGGTCTTATGTGGTTGTTTTAAGGGGTTATGTAACAAATCTCTAGTACTATGTTCATGTATATTATTTTTGTATATAATAATTAATATACTTCCTTGTCAATTTTTTTGACACATGTAAATGATTTTAAAGTAAAAATAGTGTTTTTAGTTATTATTTAATTAAGAATTATATATTTTTTAAATTAAGGGATTTTTGAATTAAATAATATTTTAATAAAACCCGTGAATTTTCGATAAATATCGGTTTTTATTTTAAAAGTGAAAATTAACATATTTAGAAAATTATTTAGATAAAATAAATGTTATTTCTGGAATCAGGACCTCAAAATTATCCAATGGTGAATTTTTCATAATTTTCTGAGACAGTCAAATTTTTGGGTAAAAATTAAATACCGTTTAAATATATAATGTGTTTTATGACATCATAATGACCCAATAGTGATGTAATAAAATACTATAATCTTTATGTTCGGCCAATATATGTTTTACCATTAAAATAATGTGATTTTGGGTTTTTTTGAATTACTTTTCAAAGCATTAATGGACCCTTCAAGACTTATTAAACACCTTGTCTTTTTAAATTGTTTTCCATGGGAGTGTGACTCACCTCCACATAAGAAACCCTATTATTTTAAGAATTTAGGACTTTGGACTTATAAAATATTGTTTTCCTATTCCCTTTTCCAAAAACCATGGGCAAAAACCATGGGATGGTTTGTGGTTTGGATTAATTTAATATAAAGTGTCCCAAACCTAAATAATAATGAATTCCCTCACCTTTCCTATATAAACCCACCCAAGCTCCCACTTCCTCCTCACTCAAAGCCTTTGGAGTTCGTCCAACCTATTCCCTACTCTCTCTAGAATCCTCCCAAGGTGCCTCAAGCTCCCAAGAAGCCTCTCACAAGCCTCTCTCTATCCTTTGGAAGCACACTTCCAAGTAAGGGTTTTTTCTTCCTTTCTCATTTTTGTCCAATTTTATTTAAGTTGTTTTGCCCTTTTAATTTCAATTATGAATGTTAGGGTATGGTTTCTCACCTCTCTCATACTTCCCTATTTATGTTTGAATGATGGGATACCTCTTTCTCTCTCATTAAATGCCTCCCATGTACACCCGTTACTATGCCGAAATTCCGAAAGGAACTTCTCTCTCCTCATTTACATTCAAGAAATACTTTTGTATCATGAATATAAATTTCATTTCAATTGTAGGGACATGTATCTATATGACCTCCTTACTATCCATTACATTTAAATATGATGAGAAATCCCTTTCTCTCTCATCAACCATTTTTATGAATTCTTATGTCACACCGTTACGCTGTCGAAATTGCACCGATTTTCTAAGTCAATGCATTTGTGTAGTGAATACCATGTCCATTTCTCCATCAAGGGTATTCACCTTTATGCACATTTACTTATTGATTATAAAATTTCATGAATGAATTCCACATTCCTTTATTGTGGAATAAATGATTATGTTTAATGAATCCATGTTTTATGATCCATGTGGCACACTTATGCATGAAATGAAATGTTTAAGAAGGGTGCGCCCTTATAGCGCTTCAATGCATTGGGTAAAGTATAGTATCATGATACGTCATGTGCAATGAGTGTTGACTCATTATAATTCAAGTACAACGAGGGTTTACTCGTGCTTCATGTGAAATGGGGATTTACTCATGCTCCATGTGTAATGGGCCTTGGCTCATGCCAATTCTATGTTAAGTGTTCTTGCCACATTTCCATGTTATGATTATCATGCTTTATCATGCCTTTATGTTCATGTTTCTCTTGTGATCTATTGATATGCCTAATGTCTAACAGTTATTGTATTCCTCATGTTATTCCATGTTTATTCCCTTACTGGGCTTTATAGCTCACCCTTTTCTTATGCATGTCCTCAGGTTATCCCATGCAACGATAAGTATGAGGGAATGTAGTGGTCATGTAAAGGAAGTTTTCAATAAAGATGTTATATTTCATGTTTCAAGTTTTTATGTAATGATCCTAATCCCCAAAGACACTAAAACTCTCGATCTTATTTGTTGTATCAAGTGAAGTTTTATGTAATAAATCATGTTTAAGTTTGTATTAAAATCAGGGTTGTCATACATTCAAGGTTCACATAACTTTGGGTTATATTTTGCTGAAGGCGGGGATAATGAATTATCAGCGTTTTATGATGCTGACTGGGCTGGTGATGTAGTAGACAGAAAGTCCACCAGTGGGGGAGCATTCTATATTGGAAATAAATGAGTTGGATGGTTGAACAAGAAACAATAAAGTACTTCTCTTAGTACTATTGAAGCTAAGTATATCTCTGCCACAAAGGCATACACTCAACTGCTATGGATGAAGCAACAACTAATAGATATTGGTTATGAGGTGGAGCAACCAATGGTAATTTACTATGATAAAAAGAGCACAATTGATCTTATGAAGAATCCTGTTCAGAATTCGCATACAAAACATATTCAAATCAGGTATCACTTTATCAAAGAAAAAGTTGATCAAGGCTTGATTCAAATGGATCATGTGGGAAATGATGAGCAAGTGGCTGATATATTGACCAAGCCACTGTCAGCAGCGGTGTTTGAGAAGGATCGATTGAACCTCGGTGTTCGGCCACCTCCTAGTGCATAAAGAGGTTACAAAAATCCCCTCTCTCTGATTATGATAACTGTTTTTATCTATTTATGGATGTGATGCAGGTTTATGGGGGAGATACTATCCAGGGGAAGTATGGTTTGAGGTTAACATTGAAAAAATTACCGGTATTTGGGTTTATTGTCAATGGAGGAGAAAGAAATAAATTCAGGCATGTCCAGACATGTAATGCTCCTGTGACATGATGTTAATTCAGTGTCAGTGATAGGATGAGAAGGATAAGAAGAAATACCTCGGTCATGTAATGGTTCTTGGGCATCATTGAGAATTCCAAAACACTGGAACCCAATTCAAGCTTCCTCTATTATTTCTACACCAAGCATTGCTCACATAGACTTAGAGTGTTGGCTGAGTTGATTCTTATATTTTTGGTTTGCACATGGATGGGGATTTATTGAATTTATTTTATTATTGCCAACAAACCCAAAGGGGGAGATTGTTGGAAACATGGTATTCTATGCATGAATTATAGTATGGTTTGTGTTTGTTTCCAATCCTCAGTGGAAGTTCAGAATGTGTACCAGCAAAGTGATCATACAGTTCAAGCAGACAACAGTATTGAAGGTGGCACCGTTTCCCAGTGTTTGCTAATTTTTTGGGCCTGAAAATCGACAAATGGAGAAGATTGTTTTTTGAAAAGAGACTTGCATGCCGTGTACTTGAAGGAGAGGAAACTTTCATTCCATATGTTTTTCAAGATCAGAACATGGAAAAATGGAAAAGGGATAAGGGTCAAGCAAGTTTTGTGCTGGTCGTGCAAGTGACCTCTGTGCTGAGAAAGGACTTGCACGCCTATGACTAGGAGGTTTGGAAACTTGCACGCCGGTTGTTATTCATGATCAGAACGTCAAAATATAGAAAAGGAAAGTAGGTCGCGCAAGTATTGGTGTATTTGTGAAAG